>CAAKHG010012973.1:0-11624 GCA_901007715.1 Dactylopterus volitans | reverse complement strand
CGGGGTGGTGGTGACCAAAAAAAAAAAAAAAAAAACAGCACATGATGTGTCACTGCACATCTGCAGGGGCAACATGATGCCTGCAGCAGCGACAGGAAGCGACACATACAAACACGCCGGGCCGCGAACGCGGCGCTGAGGAGGCGCTGAGGAGGCGCTGAGGAGGCGCTCGCTGACGATCGGACTGTCTCGCCTTTATGAAAGTTAGCAGGAATATAAATCTTAAAATCAAGAATTCCCCAGTCTGGGCCCAATAAAGTGCATCCAAAACTGAGCTCAGTTATACTCAGTGTGTGTGTGTGTGTGTGTGTGTGTGTGTGCGTGCGTGTGTGTGTGTGAGAGGAGGTGGGAGAGTGGATAAGGAGGAGAGAGGGAGTGAGAAGGGGGCGAGAGTGCTAAAAATTTACAACGGTATAACTGTGAAACATTCTCATGGCCGACCGCAGCACTCCACGTTTCACATGCTCTCACCTTCGCACACACACACACACACACCACACACACGCACATAAGATACTAGCAGGAACACGCCACTGGCTCTCCTGGAATCACAATACCTGCTGATTAATGTGGAGGGCAGAGACACTTGCAGGTCATTAACATCATTAATATGACTGTGTGATGCACCCATCAGCCAAAACATTACGACCACCGCGCGTCCACCAGAGAGTATAATACAACAGCCCTGCAATCAGTTCTCCCTTCAGGAGGAGTTTTATGTTGGATTGTGATTGAATGTGTGTGAGAGAGGTGTTGACATGTTTGAATGATTGTTATTGGGACTGTAGTTTGTGACGCTGCTGGACTGTACTGGGTTACACTGAGAGGCGTCCCTAAACTTTTGGTCACCCTCATGAATATGAGAGGGATGACCAAAAATATTAGGGACACCTCTCAAGACCCCTGAACAGACCCTCAAGGACTTCTGGAAGGTTCTCAAGAACACCTGGGAAAGGTGTCCCTAATATTTTGGCACTCTTAAGCATATGAATGGGATGACCAAAATATTAGGGACACCTCTTCCTGGAGTCCTTGAGAGCGTTTCAGAAATCTCTGAGGGTCTTCCAGGGGTCCTTGAGAGTTTTCAGGCATCTTGAGAGGTGCCTCTAATGTTTCAGTCGTGCTACTCAGACACATTCGGGTGACAAAATATGAAAATATTAAAAATCGATCACAGGTCTTTTGCATTATATTCTGTGATGAACATGTAGCGGCCATAATGGTGTATAGGAATATTCTCCTTTCCTCCGGATGGTGACGGCTCCATTTCCTTATTAACCACGGGAAGAGATGGAAAAAACCCCAATAAATGTCGCCGCTCCCCACGCACAGCGAACACGCTGTCATGTCAAAGCTGCCACATCTGCGGCATTTCAGCATCCTTCGGCTCATCGCTCCGGTTCACTCTCACCGCTCTCATCGGCGTAAAGCGATAAACCAAGCTAACAAAAGCTAACAACCCGTTAAACTATGAACCGCTCGAGGTTCATTTGTCGAGTATTTTGCTCAAGAGTTCCTGGAAACAGCCATAAAAAAAGCAGATCGATGCAGTGGAGCTATTTAGTCAGAGATGATGGCTAGTAATGTGTGTGTGTGTGTGAGGCATAAATACTGAACATAAGATAAACTTGACTTAGTCATAAATCCCGCCCCATCACAAAACAAGAAAAATACACGCAAAATGGCACCTTAAAAAACAGACAAAACGTCGAAAATGTCACCACCACTGGCTTTGTGGGTGTGTGTGTGGGTGTGTGTGTGTGTGTGTGTGTGTGTGTGTGTAAAGAAATGGGTAGGATTCCTGGTTTCAGCCGGTTCTCTCTTCCAAACCATATTTCTGCTGATCAAACACATCATGAGTGGATGACATCAGCGGGGAGATGATGATGATGTGTGAATCACGCGGCCGGCGGCCGGGCGCACGGGGAAGTGCCATCGTGATTCAGCTGCAGCGAAACTCTGCGAGCAGTTTAGAGAGAAATGAAAGAAAAGGGACCTCGAAACCACAAAAAAACGAACCGAAGAAAAGACAGACGAGATGTTTAAGTCGAGAGCAAAAAGCCTCGGCAGCGTCACTGCAACCTGCAAATGACTGCAGATATGCGTTTCTACCTTCAGTAAAAGACTGCAAAGGCCAAAAGTTACAGCCTTTCTCCCGTGAAAGTATTTGTTGTAACTGGATCTCTGTAAATAATTAATCATAACATTTTGGAAAAGGGCTCAGTAAAGTCATTATTCAAACGGCAGGAGGTTGGCATTTTTTGCAGGTTAGCACATGGTGCCTTTTTTAGTGGGTCTTAATGTGTGTGTGTGTGTGTGTGTGTGTGTGTGTGTGTGTGTGTGTGTGTGTAGGAACATTTCATCCAGAAGAACAACATTTATCAACATGGGCTTCTGCTTGTTAGCCACTGTTAGCATTTATTAGCAGTGTTGATGTTAACTTTCGCCATGTATAACTATAATGCTCAGTTAGCAGTGCCATTAGTTTGAGATGTGCTAGCCGTGTATCAACGCATTAGCCTTTACCAGCGGTTTGTTAGCCCTCTGATAGCATGTGTTAGCCTCTACTTGCTTGTGTTTGTCTCTGCTAGCGTGTGTTAGCCTCTGCGAGAGTGTGGTAGCCTCTGTTAGCATGTGTTCACCCCTACTTGCTTGTGTTTGTCTCTGTTAGCATGTGGTAGCCTCTGCTAGCATGTCTTAGCCTCTGCTAGCGTGTGGTAGCCTCTGCTAGCATGTGTTGGCCTCTGCATGGTGGAGACCGAAGATGGCGCTTTTATGACACGCCCCGCCTCCCAAACACATAACCTAGCGTAGCATTTAATCTTATCTGATGGGCATCAATGGGATGTTCCACCGGAACGTCACACGATCCATTTGAGACCCCACCAGAACCTTAACTTAAGACCACACCTCCTGCAGATCCCTGGTGTGATTCGTCCTATGAGAGCCAGGCTTTCATGCGAGCCCTGCAGCTCTACCGGCGCGAGAAAGGATGCTATGAATCCTGGGAAATGCTGCTGGGCACAGAGGAACAGGTTGGTGCACGCACACACACACACACACACACACACACACACACACACACGCACGCGCACACACGAACCAACTTTTTCCCCTCTTGAACTTGCTGTACGGTTGCCCCCGCTAGGTGCTGGCCTCCCAGGTGATGGAGGAGTTGTTGCCGTGGTTACAGGGCCAGCTGCAGCCTAAAGTGAAGGGCAAGCGGGCGGACAGGATTCGACAGTGGCTGGCGGTGAGTCGTCATCCAGCGTAATTCCGCAATGAGGAAGTGGAAATGAATCCGAATCCAAATGTTTGGGTGTCTGACAACAACTTACTAACACGCCTTAACGACAGTGTTAGCTCCGCCCCCCACGCTTCCTCTGCAGTGCTCATTGGATGTTTGTTTTTTTCAACCAAGACTTTGACAGTTGCCCCCCGATCCCTATATGGATGCCGATTTTTCCTCAATATTGATCAGCCTGAAATGATTTTTGATCCTGTTCATCATGTTCATATCGATGTTCTTTTTCCACTTATGAGAAAAAAAATGACTGGAATCCTCCTTTAATGACTTTACATTGTATATTATATATATCATACATAGTGTGTTTATATTTGAATATATTTATAGATGTACAGTATGTACAGTATTATATATCATATAATATAGTATATTTATATATTATATTGCACGTATTATATTATACATCCTCACCTTCCTAAAATAATGGCATAAGTCTCTTTTTTTTTTGCCTAAATCACCCCCTCATGAATATTTTTTGTGTTTCCTGAAAAACCTAAAAAAAAAAAATGACATACGCCATTATTTTAGGAAGGTGACGATATACTACATGAAATATATTTGAATTTATTTACATTTTGTACATTTATAATTGAATATTTATGTTTGTATTTTGTAATTACTTCCTTCCTTGTATCCTCCGGCATTAATAAAGTATTTCTGATTTCTGGTGGGCGCTGACGTGCTCAGACGGTGCAGGCGACCTACACGCTGGTGCTGGAGCAGCTGACCGCCGCGCTGGAGCGTCTGAGGGCGGAGTGTCGTCAGACGGCCTCGGCCAATCAGGCGCTGATCCGGTCCGACCTGGACCAGATCGTGTCCTCTCGCCGCTTCCTGCAGGAGAAGCTCACAGGTACAAGATTAACCAGCCCTCATCCTGCCTGAGGGTCGGCTGACACAGCTCTGAGTGTGTGTGTGTGTGTGTGTGTGTGTGTGTGTGTGTGTGTGTGTGTGTGTGTGTGTGTGTGTGTGTGTGTGTGTGCGCGTGCGCTGCAGCTTGTATCCGTGAGGAAGCGGAGAAGGTCTGCAGCGAGTCAGTGTCGCCCTACCTGTCCTCCATGCTGGAGCTGCTGGCTGGAAGCGTCACCGCCGGGATCCAGGGCATGAAGGACGCGCTGCGGGCAAAGATGGACGCCACCCTGGCGCACGCCAACGGGCGGAAGGAGGAGACCATGAAGGTGACGCGTGTGGAGATCATGTCCGTCTTGTTGGGAGGTCCTCTAACCCCCCCAGAAGTCACCACCGTCACCATCCTCGGTCCTAAATCTCTCATCACAACCCACTTATAGCTCCTCCCTCACCGTGCTAACCCCGCCCCTTTCCTCCAAATCCGTAACCTTGGTATCAGCCGAACAATCAGAATCACAATCAGATACTTTATCTATCCTGGAGGAACTTGAATGGTCACAGTTGCTCCAATAAATAAAGATAAAGATGAATAAATATACAAGGAAGGAAACCACCTCCTTTCCA
This sequence comes from Dactylopterus volitans, assembly GCA_901007715.1. Lineage (NCBI taxonomy): Eukaryota > Metazoa > Chordata > Actinopteri > Syngnathiformes > Dactylopteridae > Dactylopterus > Dactylopterus volitans. The sequence continues at coordinate 6,847 of CAAKHG010012973.1, read as the reverse complement.
TTATATATATAGTTTTTTTTAATAAAAAATTTTAATTTTACCTTTTTTCCAATTTAATTAGGTTTTTTTTTTCCTGAGAGGGTCCGTACCTTCTCCTTTCACCAGCATCCACACCTTCCTATGGATCCCTCAGCAACGTGGCTCCGCCCCTTCCTGCCTGAGCTCCCGCCCCCCGCCCCCATCACCCCCTCCACCTCCAATAAATCCCTGTAAACGCGCCCCTTTAAAACCGCCAACAACCACTAACAACTTCTCACGGATTATTCAATTTTTTTTTTTTTTAACTGTTCACTGTAAAGCATCTGAGTAATTAGAAATCATCATCATTATTATGATTATAAAAGCAGAGTTGTTTGGTTTAAACTCATTATTGTGTGTGTGTGTGTGTTTTCGTGTGTGTGTGTGTGTGTGTGTGTGTGTCCAGGCCCTGACCTCTCTGCGCTCCATCAGCCTGGACCAGAGCTTCAAGCAGGTGGAGGACCTGACCGAGAAGATCCAGGACTTGAAGCGCAGGTTTGGCCTGAGCAGCGTCCAGCGGCTGGTTCACGCCGCACATCTGCAGACGGAGCAGGTACTTAAAGGGCCGGTTCGCCCAAACGCGGAAGCTCCCGGCGTCGTCTGCTCGCCATCAGCGCAGCGGCGGTCGCTGACGCGGCGTTTTCCTTGTGTCGCTCGTGCAGCTGCTGGACGCCGCCGTCTACACCCTGGAGCTGTTCCTCCAGTCCTCAGCCGGCCTGCAGCCCTCTCAGGTCCCAGTCAAGATGGAGCGAGCTAAAGAGCGAGTCCTGAAGGTACCGCCCACCAGGAAGGGTGCCCACGCGGAACCGTCCTCGGAAGCCTATTTCTGCATTTAAGAGCGACCTTAAACATCTTGTGTGGCTGTTTTCACCTTTTCCATGACTAGTCGGTGGAAAGTGGATCGGAAATCAGAGCCGAATTCAAATGAAGATGTGATAGATGATAGAGCCGCAGGTCAAACTGTACCAATCGTGTGTGTGTGTGTGTGTGTGTGTGTGTGAGCAGCAGCTGGAGTACGACAGCAGACTCGTCCAGCGGACGCTCTACCTGGAGGCTCTGCTGGAGATCACCGGGCCCGTTCTGGTCCGCAGGATGGACCAGCGGAGAGCTGTAAGGTCACCTTCGTAACTCCATAACTGCGGTGTTGGACAGACAGCAAGGCAACCTCAATGTATATACTAATGTTATGTGTGTGTGTGTGTGTGTGTGTATGTGTGTGTGCGCTGTGGCTCTGCCCTTTGACCTCTGGTGTCCAGGACCTCCAGCAGTTTGAACAGTACATTTTCTCGGACTACAGCGCCTTCATCCTGGTTCCAAACGTGTTCGACGACGTTCTGAGAGCCATCCTGAGTCAGGAGATAGACACGGGTAAACACACACGTTTACGATTACTTGACTGTAAACTAGGAGGTCCAGCTAGATCATAAAATAATGCCCTGGTCCACATCTTCATCCAAACACCCACATGGCTACGTCATCTTATTGCCATGGAAACGTTTGGCTCGATTTGTCGTGATCGCGTGGTTTCTGCGCCTCCGATCGGAGGGCAGCAGCTGGGACCCACCTGCCCGGGTCCAGAGTTACTTTCCTAACTTTGCTGCTTCCCTGCTCTTCTCTTTCAGTGGTCCAAGAGGCCTCCAGCAAGAAGAGCAACAGCATGTTGCTGTGCGCCTCAGACCTGACCATCAGCAGGTACAGCCTGCTGGACCACACGCCGCCTCGCTCCGCGCCCAGCAGCCCGGCCACAACCGCTCGAGAGGGCGCTCCCGCGGCGGAGCCCCGCGGAGGCCGAGAGGAACCAGCTCCGGCAGCGGCAGCAGAGGAGGATAAGGGTCAGCCCATCAAAGGTGGTCCTCAAAGTGGCCCGGAGCTTCAGGCTGGAGTCACATCTGAGCCCACAGCGGTGCCTCTCGTGTCCCCGGTGATTGTTGTCACGCAACAGCTTGACTCCACGGCGGCGCCGTCCTGCCTCGAGGGCGTCCCACTCGCGACGAACGCTCCGCCGCCAGCAGACGCCTCAGCTCAGGTGGTGGATGGAGGTGAATCCATCGCAGCTGGTCCTCATGGCAGCCCGGGACGTCCAGCTGAAGCCGCATTGGAGCCCGCGGTTGTGCCTCTCGTTTCCCCGGCGACGCAAAACCTGGACTCTGTGACCGAGGCGGCGTCCTGCCCGGAGGACGCCCCGCTCAGAGCCAGCACTCCTCCATCAGAAGACCCCGCCTCCACTCCAGTGGTGGCGAAGGAGGATGGAGGCGAGTCCATCACAGTCGGTCCCAGGAGTGAGCCAGAGCCTCAGGCTGAAGTCACATCGGAGCCGACAGTTGTTCCTCTCGTTTCCCCGGCGACGCAACAGCTTGAACCCATGGCCGAGGCGGCGTCCTGCCTTGAGGACATTCCACTCGGAACCAGCACTCCACCGCCGGCGGACAACGCCTCAGCTGAGGTGGTGGATGGAGGTGAGTCCATCACAGCTGGTCCTCAGAGTGACCCAGGACGTCAAGCTGAAGCCACATCGGAGCCCATGGTTGTTCCCCTCGTTTCCCCGGCGATGCAACAGCTTGAACCCACGACCGAGGCGGCGTCATGCCTTGAGGACGTCCCGCCTGGAACCAGCACTCCACCGCCGGTGGACAGCTCAGCTCAGGTGGTGGATGGAGGTGAGTCCATCGCAGCTGGTCCTCAGAGTGACCCAGGACGTCAAGCCGAAGCCACATCGGAGCCCACAGTTGTGCCCCTGGTTCCCGCGGTGATCGCTGCGACGCAGCAGCCTGAATCTACGGCCGGGGCGGCGTCCTGCCTTGAGGACGTCCCGCTCAGAACCAGCACTCCACCACCGGCGGACTCCGCCTCAGCTGAATCCTCCGGGTCCACCATGACTCCCCTCCCAGCCTCACCCGAACCCCCGTCCATAGACACCGAATCTGGCCCGCCTGGATCTCCTGCCTGTCCTGACCTGACCTCCAACCATTCCTCGCCACACCGCCAGCACACGGACAACCCAATGAAAACCAGCCTTTGCTTACTCAGCGAGGCGATCGGCTGCAACTGCTCAGCACCTTGGGTTGCCCAGAAAACCACCGACAGGGCGGTCTACCTGTCCGGAGCCGTGAAGGACACCTGGGAGGAGACGAGGGCGCGAGAGACAGAGGAACCCGACAGAGCCAAGGATGACGAGGAGAAGGAAGTCGGGGAAGTAGAAGAAGAGGAGGAGATAAACCAGGAGACGGGCGGCGGCAGCTGCTGCCAGTCCTCTCAATCTCCAGCAGGGGGCAGCACCACCTCTGCTCCGCCCCCAGAGGAGCGGCAGAGCGGCGAAACGCCGGACGTTAACGGCGACGAGATGGCGACTGAGGCCAGAGCTCAGAACGACGAGGAAGAAAAGACCCAAGAGAAGACGGCTCTCGAAAGGCCAACGGAACCACGAGATGGTGGCGGCGCCGAGCTGCCGCCCGACAGCGTGGCCGCCATCCGAGAACTGGTCACCGAGGTCATTGAGGTGGAGGTCAGCGTCGGTCCCACCGACTGACAGCAGACCTTCACACTCTCACACACTTTATCATTTCACTGCTTTTTTTTTTTCTTTGAAGGAAAACATGTTTTTCACTTTCTTACAAGCGGGTTTGATGCTTCAAACATTAAACGCACCACATATTAAAAGGTGAGAAACAGTAAGAACACGTCACCTGCTGAGCTGCACAGGGCAGCCAATCCTTACTCCAATCATTACTGATCAGCCATAACATGATGACCACCTGCCCAATTTGGTGTAGGTGGCCTTCTCCCCCCAAAAACAGTCCTGACCCGTGGAGGTCTGGACTCCACCAGACCTCTGAAGGTGTTGCTGTGGTATCTGGCACCAAGATGTCAGCAGCAGATCCTTTTAAGTCCTGGAGGTTGTGAGGTGGAGCCTCCATGGATCTGGACTTGTTGGTCCAACACAGAGGCTGGATCGGATTGAGATCTGGGGAACCTGGAGGCCGAGTCAACACCTTGAACTGGTTGTTGTGTTCCTCAAACGTTCCAGAAGCATTGTTGCTTTGTGGCAGGGAGCATTATCCTGCTGGAAGAGGCCACTGCCATCAGGGAATACCGTTTCCATGGAAGGGGGGACATGGTCTGCAACTTTGAGGACAAAATGCGCACTTGCTGCTTGATATGTCCCGCTCACTGACAGGCGCCATGGCAACCAGATAATCAGTGTTAATCACGTCACCTGTCAGTGGTCATAATGTTATGGCTGATCGGTGTAGTTGGCCAATTCAGCAACAAACAAAACAAAAAAAGGAGTGAGAGTCCAAAGCAACAGAGCGAGCAGAGCTGTCGAATCATTTTCACTATTCCAGAGCTGCATGTGACATCAGGATCTGCTCATCACGTCACGTCACCGCTCGCCTGTGTGGTCGTTATCAAGCCAACAGTCGGCTCATGTTAAAAAGCCTTCATGAGGATGCGGGATAATAAGAGTTTACAGCCACATTTGCCAGTTATGCGAGATTTTTCTTTGACCTTCTTCCCGCCGTCGGCTGGGTTATTGTTACCTCTTCCGTGTGGTTTTGGACATGATATTTTGTCTGGGGTGACGACGATTCCTTATGAACACTGGAAATAATGTTACCGCTTTAAACGGAGGAGAAATCGTATTTAAGCTGTGTGTGTTTTGGTAATAATATTTGCATCGCTGGTGGTTAAACACTGATTAACAGAACCGTCAGTATGGAGGAGAAAAACGGAGGTTGTGAAATATTTTAATCAATTTCAATCAGTTTTTTTTTAACGTGTTACATTAATAATTGTTTTCTGCTTCATGTTTTGATTCACTTATGTTTCATCTTGAACCACCCCGTCGGGCCTTTTAAAATATTTTTTTTGTACCAAAAAATGTTTAATTTTTCGACTTGAATGCTGTCAATAAACCAAACTAAATGCACCTGAAGCATATAAAAGCTCATTATTTGGTCGAAAGCAGCAACTTCAAATCAAAACCCATTACAATTGTTATCAATTAAAAGTCACATTGTGGACATCTGCCTTTTTTTTTATTTTTTTTTTTTATTAAACAGCCTGAGGATGAACGCCGGGGGAGGGATGAGACGATGGTACAGTACTTGTGTTTACAGTGTCTAGCTGGGGTAACAATCAACTATTGTAAAAAACAAAACAACAAAAAAAACGCACAATAACATACATAAAACACGTATGACACAAACAAATTCACCACATGTGCAAATATATATGCGAGTGATTAACAGTTTCCAGCTGGTCGTCAGTGTTCTGCAGATTCAGCATGTAAACAATAATGTAGTTTAACACTGCTAGTTCACATTCACATACTGTACATACGCATGGTCGGTCGGTCGGGGGGCGGGTGTGTGTGTGTGTGTGTGTGTGTGTGTGGAGGGGGCGTGTCCACATGAGCAAAGCCTGCTTTTTTTCCATTGGTGCTCACACGGTGGCGTTTCTGAACCAGGAGCTGCTTCTGCGGGGCACCGGCAAGACTCCCGTGTTGTGCCCGATGCCGCCGGCGTTTAAAAAAAAACTGAAGCGCCATCACGGGCGACAACGCGGCGCCGAGCGTGGCGGCTGAGAGGGTCCGCCCTCTTCTTCTACGACCTGCACGCAGGTTAAATATCCGAGAACGAGCTGAGTGTCACCACTAGAGGGCGAACTTCATCCCCCGCAGCTGCGCCGCCGGTGCCGCAGAGGAGGAAGTTGTGCGCGGGAGCTCTGCGCCGTGGAGGACCGCCGCGACGCCATATTGGAATACAACTTTACGTTGTGTCGCTTGAAAAAAGTCGGAACCTGAAAGGCCGTCTAACCGTTAGCGTCACCGCTTCCTGCCACCGCATGAACGGGAAGATGAATCCACCACTGATTGTTCAGCTTCCTGTTGGAGAAGATGAAATTTGCCACCTGACGTGAACTCCTGGGACCAAACTCAGCAGACTCGGGAGCCGTGGAGGAGGCGGGCGAACAGTCGGGGACCGGAGAGCTAATAATAAAAGACCAAAACATCCCGCCGGGCGGGGGCGAGGACAGTTTTTGAGATGGCGCTGCGGACGTCGGCTGCGGTTAAGAACTACTGAAATGCTCGCGGACCTCACGCGTGGATGGGCGGGGCCACGGCCGGCGGCCAGCTCCGGTTCGAAGGATGTGACGCCGTTAACGCCGCAGCCACAAAGGATCTCTGGAGTCGAAAGATGTTGGACCTCTCGCGCAGAACGGCGGCCGCGACGTGGAACCACGGACGCGGGTCTCAAACTAACTACTGACGGGTTTCGGCTCCTAATGCACACGTGGACATTTATGCAGTTTTCTTCCTGTAGTGACAATAACAGAAGCTGACCCCGGCGCGGTTTCTCGGCCCGCACCTGCCGGGATCGTCTGAAACAGGCAGGAAGCTACCAAAAGCAAATAAAGTGACGTTTATGCCTCAAATATTCATGGCCACGAAAAAGGAAAAACATGCAGTTCTTTCTTAGAGTCGGTTTTTTTCTAGATGCACCTGAGCGCTTGCGAGAGTCGGCCTGGGCCAAGGATGCAGGATGGCGACGGGGAATGAGCCTAAGGTGGAGGGGGTGGGCGGTGGAGGTGTGGAGGGGTGCGAGCGCCCCGAGCGCGTGCTCAGGAATACTGGTAGAAGGCCTGCTCGTCGGGTCTGAAGCCGTACGCGGTCGCCGGTCGCCCCGGCGACGAGCTGGTCTGGTCGAACACGTCGCCGCCGTCCCTGCAAGAGACGGAGACGGTCTCAGTTTGACTTAAGCCACGATGAGTGTGTGTGTGTGTATGTGTGTGTGTGTGTGTGTGTGCGCGTGGCGCCGCTCACCCCAGG
>CAAKHG010012970.1:1266-11270 GCA_901007715.1 Dactylopterus volitans | reverse complement strand
GGAAAAAAAAAATGGTGACATCTGACGGCTTTTTCAGGCGTTCGCGCTCGGACCGGCGTGTCCGCGCGCGCCGGGTCCTGCCCGAACGAACCGGCTCCGACAGCCGGCTCTTCAAAGTGAACGATTCCCTGATTGGGAGCAGTTGTTTTTGTTTTTTGTTTTTTGTTTTTTTGTTTTTTTCCAGGAGCTGATTTGTTTGGGTCCGCGAAAGCCGCACGTGATTGGTTGAAGGAGGGGCACAGTGAGACAGATGAGGGCAGAGGGACAGACAGGGAGGTGCGCCAACACTGAAAGGAGAGACGGGATCAATCCCTCAAAGCTGAGGCACCTGGTTATTTTGAATGCCGATCTTGGCTACGATATAACTGGTCAAAGCAACTCTCGCATGCTGCTGTATCATGTCATCAGGACGCTGTGTACGTGACCATGTGACATTGAGTCTAATTAAAACCGAAGTGGGGATGATGAACTCCAACGCGATAACTCTTCTCATCTTGTATTAACCTGGGAACTATGATCATAATAAATTCCAGCGCTGCATCCGAAATGCCGTACTAAACAGTGCATACTCACAAAGTACACTCAAGTTGGGCACCCTTTCGAGTAAATATCAGTAGTACGCATTCATTCTGACGTACTACTCAGAGCGCACGCATCACTTCCTGCCGTCGGGAGGGAACGTTGTTACCATGGTGACCACTCCTATCAACGCAGCGGCGCACCGCTCCGCTCTTGACCATCTACCTTAGCTACCGAACTTTGCCGCATTGCATTGTGGGGAGTTTCTGCTTAGCTAGCGTCCATCAATCCGTACTAATAAATTTCTCCGGAATGAGTATGCATAGTGCGTACTAGTGTGTACATACTCGGACGCACTAAAAAAGTCTCACATACTGTTTTTGCGTACTCATTAGGGTGGAAGTGTGGAATTTCAGACGCACGGCAGGTGTTCTGTCCAGACGCTTCTTGGAGCCGGTTCAACAAAAGAACCCAAGATCCTTTCAGTATAAATTAATTTGATATTATGTACATTAGTCGTTCATTTTAGCACATAATTTGGTAATGAATTAATATGAGCAACAACAAAAAAAAATAAATCAGAGGAGCCGCTTGGGAGCGAAAAGAGCCGGCTCTTTTTAGTGCACCGAGCCAAAAGAACCGGCTCTCTGGAAAGAGCCGTAGTTTCCACGGCCGCACGGGGCCGGTCGGCAGCAGCGCCGCGACGCTGCCAAACTTGTGGACTGACGACTTGAAAACTCGTCCGTCCAAGTTCACCAAAATCGTACCGTGATACCATCACGCCATCGTGTCATTCTACATGTCGTCTGAATTAAAGCTGCGCTCGTTTGTCAGTTCAGGAAACTTTTCTCATGTGCACCGATCGATCAGCCGTAACATTATGACCACTGCATGTTTCCCAGAGGACTTTAATGCACAAATTATTGCACTCGAATACATTTTTGAGCAACCCAGGCTTAAAATTCAGGCAGCCATGACATTATGACCACTGCATGTTCACCATAGAGTATAATGCAACGGCCCTGCAGTAAATTCTCCCTTCAGGAGGAGTTTTATGTTGAATTTTGATTGAATGTGTGTGAGAGAGGTGTTGACATGTCTGAGCGATTGTTACTGGGACTGTAATTTGTGACGCTGTTGAACTGTACTGGGCTACACCGAGAGGGGTCCCTAATATTTTGGTCACCCTTAATGCATATGTTTTTGTTTTTGTTTTTTCATGTCAACACCTCTCTCAAACAGATTCAGTCAATTCAGTCTGATGAGGGGTGAATTGATTGCAGGGCTGTTGCATTATATTCTATGGTGGACAGGCGGCGGTCATAATGTTATGGCTGATCGGTGTATGCTGTATATATATCGTTTAGCTAAATGTGGGCAATGAAGAGAGGCTCCAAAACACCTGAGAAGCAGGGGTGTGTGTGGAGTATTAGAGGTTCTACATCACAGATGGCAAAACTGGATTTATTTTTCCATTAGCAAAGCGGCGGTCTTGGACTCCCTGCTTACCCCCCGCCTGCGCCGCGCTTTAGTGGCGTCCTCCTTCCCTGATAGAGCAGAGCAGAGAAACGACGTCAGCGACTGGTTGTCAGAGGAGATGACAGAGTGAGAGGGACGATGACTGAAGGCTGGAGCGAGCGTTGGCGGCGGCGGCGTTTGTGGCGGCGGACGCCATCGAAAACCTGTTTTGGGGGCAAAAGACGCAATTGAAGCATTTAGGAAATGCGAGACGACGGGCGGGAGAGTCCCCAGTCCGCCGGCCGCTTTGGTGGAAACAGAAAGGAACTTTTTTTTTTTTTCTTTTTAATTTCCAGGACAGGTTGAAGTGTTTGCTGATGATCTTTCGATGATTTCATAAGCTGAACACGTGCTGGTTTTGGTTGCCCGGCAAACCAACATTTGAGGACGCCTCCCCCGGTGGGACTCGTGCAAAAGTGACGGCCCCTCATGCACGGCAGCCATTTTTTGACGTTAAATAGCCAGTAAACAGGTGTTGCTAATGACGAAAATGAGGGTCCTACTGCATTAAGGTACCAAGCCTTTAATAATGTGATTAACTGTTCCAGTGTTTCCCCATTTTTTCTTTTTTATACCCGAATGGCTGCTATTCCTGAGGTCCGTTGACAAATGAATTTGGGGATTAAGATAATAGGCATTTGCTGCTCCACTTTGGGAAAGACGGATTGCGTTCCGACTTTTGAGCGTCAGTTATGTCCATCGTACGGACCCATTTCACTGTGGACCCCATTCCATTCACGAAGAACCGCGGAAGTGACATCGCGCGCGTTTCCCAAGTGCCGACGCTAACAGAAGCGCAACAGCGGCGGACGTCGAAACGAAGACGCGCAGCCCGCTGACGCCAAATTTTCTCCCGTTGAGACGGCAAAAACCGGAATTGGACTCGCGAGGGGAGCTTCATTTGTTTTAAAATTCCAGCTTTTCCCCCCGATCCAAAAGGTGAGATGCCACTGCTGTCCGCGGTGAAATGCGACGTGGCGTTTTGTGTTTTTTTTGTTGTTTTGTTTTTTAGCAGCTCAGCGTCAGGGAAGGTCGCATGGATGCTAGCTAGCTAACGGTAATGTAGCAAAACACTGCCTTGAGTGGGTGACCTGCCGGGTTTTTTTTGCACGATTCCGATTCATTTCTACCATCCAAGAGCGAGTTAAGTGTCACCAGAGCAAAGCTAAGGTTACCCACCCTTTGGAGGAGGTAAATGCAGTTTTTGTAACTCAAAGAAGCAGATATTACCCCTCCCCTGATTCCACATGTACTGTATTTGTAAGTATTCATACTCCATGTCTCGTAGCATCAAATCCATGGACCTTCTGGAGGGGCTGCAGGAAGAACAAGCAAACCTTCACAACACTGCATAGGTTGAATCTACTTCAGAAAATTTTGAAAACCTTGTGTCCTAAATGAATTAAGTAACACGTTATGAAAACTTGAGTGAAGAAAACCGGAAAGGGCCGGGATCAAGATGTGAGGTTTAATGACCTGGATGCCCGGTGGCTATAACTTGAAGGTGTTCAGAATTTCAATCGAAAATTTAGGAAAAGAAATGCGGTTAACCAGATCGGGTACTTCCGGCAGGGTGACTACATCTTTTATCTTTGCTCGGAACTGCACCGCCCATCGCGACAAATAACATCCATTTGACACGCAATCAGCCTCAGATTGTGGCAGAAGAAACCGCTTGCGGTTGACAATGCGGACAGTCTTGGGTTGACTATTGTCATCGCCGGGGCTGAGTGCTGAAATGAAGAGTGGCTATTGTGTAGCTTTTTCTTACATGCCAAAGAATAAGTGGAAAATCTCGACCTCCCCCCCTCCCGCGATCACGACAGCAAACTTGTCATTCCAAAAGTAAAGCATTACAACGCTGTAAAATTTAAAAAAAAAAAGCATCTTTACAGCTTTTTACAATCTGAAGATGCTTATTGAGAGAAGATGGAGCAAAGTTTGCTGGACTCGCGGTTCTTGTTGCAAGTGGAAAACCGCTGTTTCCATTCAAATCGCGAAAGAAGGATTTCATCGTTGCGAAAACGGCACATTTGTTTCCCTTAAGCATGGTCAAATCTCAAATCGGTATATTAGTGATACCCGAGTCGCACAAAAGGCAGTTTTATTCTCCTTCACCTTCAAGAAATGTGTCGATTTACCGTTTTCATGTGTTTCAGCCGATCGATTTTTCGATGTTGCATAAGTTAAAAGTTTACCTCTATGCCAAATCTGTGTATTTGCGGATGTATTCACGCGCCAAATTATGAATTATGCCAAATAAATCCGACGCGACACCATACAGAGGTGTTTATTCGATGATTTATTTTTATTTATTTCATTTATTTGTGCCTTTCATGAAAGTGCGCAGGAATTCCAGATGGAGGCCGGTGCACAAATTCGCAAATACACGTTTCAAATCGATTTTTTTTTTTTTTTAAACGGAAAGCACCAAGAACAATAACATAAAATTACAATTTCTTACTTTTAGTCGAATCTTCATGGAATCTGTCTGACAGAGCTGTTGACTTGTATAATTAAGTCAAAAGTCGAGAAAACTCCAAATCCTGCCGCGCGATGCTCCCTGCACGATTTTAATTTTCTCAGCTTTTTTTTTTTTTTTTTGCAATCCGGGGAAACTGAGCCCTCGATGTTTGGCGCATTGCTTTAAACTTGACAACTCCGAACCTCGTTCTGCACCTGCTCCCGCGTGAACTTTGACAGCTCGCCTTTATTTAGAGTGTGTGTGAGCCGATGTGTTTTTTCTGTGCGCTCGCATGCCCGCCCCAAGTCTCCTCCGGGTCCATGTCAGTCAGAGAGAGACAGAGGACAGAATCTTCTTGGTTATGTTTTTGTGTTCTAAAAATGGCCTTTTTTTTTCCTTTTCATAGTGAAAATCGTCGTACATTTTAACTACGCTGACAGAAACTATTGAAAGGAGCACTAAAAGTACTGGTTGCAAAAGTGTCCCGGGTGAGTTGTGCTCATCCTTAGGTAACATTTTTTTTGATCATTTTCATTTAAGGTGATTTTCTGAAACCCTCCCTGTTTATTTTACGTCAAAAGTCAAGGATGCGGTTTAACCAAAACCGAACCACTAGCTTAACTAGGAACACTTGATGAGGTTGCTTATGGAGCAAGTCCAGAGGAGGGCAGAGGGGGGTCCTCCCCCCCAAAATGGCCGCCTATTCCTTGAAGACGAGTAACTTGATGTCTGCTTGCTCGCCGGTCTGGAAAGTAATGGACGCAGAATCACTAAAGAGTACTCGGAGGTATTCATCAGCAAAACACAACACAATTATTTTATTTCTTAGATTTACAGGACCGGGAGAGGACAAGGACGGCAGGGACAAAGGGAAGAAGATGTGAAAGGAGATGAGAGAGGGGTGGGAGAGCAGTGGCGACGGAAAAAGAGAGATAAAATAATGAAATTATGAGGGTACAGCAGGAGTAGAGTGATATGGATGAGTCAACCAAAGCTGAGCAAGAGGCCGGCCGGTGAAGCCTTTCTTTTTCCATCGAGAGGGTCGGCTGGAGACTCGGAGGGGTTCGGTCCATGATCCATTAGCAAGCCTCAAAGCGGCGACCGATTTTGCTCGCACGCTATTAAACCACTCGGGTAATGATGTTCCCCAATTTTCCAGCACCATGTCAAGATAATAAACAAATCAGGAAATGGGTCTGTTGCGGCATTACTGATGTTTTTTAGCCTCTAGTGTTTGAAAAGCTCGCCTTTCATGCTTAAAGCGCCCAACTACAGCCCCTATTTCGTTGAAAAATGGCACAAATGGTGGTACTGTTTCACATAAAAGGCGAGGTTTTGGACATGTGCGGGGACCAAGATGGACATTCTGTGTCGTCTTTTCATGGACCAACAAAAGCTGACCTGCGCGCTGCACGTGACAAGCTAGCCGGGGCGTTAGCTGGTGCGTTAGCCGGGGCGTTAGCTGGGGCATTAGCTGGGGCGTTAGCCGGTGCGTCGCTCCCTAACAGGCACATGGGGAAAAGGGGAAAAGGGGAAAAGGGGAAAAGGTGGCGCAGATCATGGTTGAGATCTTAAACTGTCCCGCCGTGTTCGTGGCCTTCTGGGCTGTGGTGTCGCTGTGCACCTTTGGGTGTACCGCAGGTATCTTCATGGACTTCGGAGACGGTATCAGCCGTGCGGTGCCGGTGCTCCACACCGTCCTCCATCTGGACCTGGAGGGCGAGACCTGACTTCAAGGACAGCCAGGGGCTTCAAGGAGATGTAACAAGCTACAGGACAAACGTCTGGATTTAGAGAACCGGAGCAGGAGGCAAAATTCTCGGTTAGTCGGCATCAAAGAAGGAGCCGAAAGGGGGGACAACGAGACAGTCCTGAGGGACTGTTGCCCACGGCGGATAACATTGACTCCCCAGCAGTGACAGACAGACCACAGGGCACTCCAGCACCGAGGTCGGCCAGAGAGGAAAGCCGACTCGCATACAAAGGGAGACCGGGTACACATTCTCCCCGGACCTGAACCCGGAGGTTGGCGAACGGCGCATCGCTTTCCACTTAGCGAAAAAGGAAACTCCAAAATGCCAAGGTCAACTACAGCCTGCTGCTCCCAGCCAGTGTGCCCCCCTGCTGAGGGCTGCTGAGACAATCGGAGCATCTATAACTTTGGGCTCTCGCTCTGGGTACTGCGGCCTCCTTCCACAGCCCAAAGACATACAGGGTAATTCCCCTTAATTGATGACTCTATATCGTTCCAGTTCTTTTTTGCTGCCTTCCAACTCCCATCCGAGCTCCTCCTGACTGTTCTTCAGGAATTCTCAGTCCCTCAGTCCCTTGTGTTCGAGCGACCCGACGTGGTGCGCAGTTTGCCAAGAATTTGTACGTTTGTTGCTGTTGCCTTGTGTTTGCACTTAAAAAAAAAAGAAAAAAAAAGAAGAAGAAAAAAAACTAGCCCTGAGAGCAGTCGGTGTAATAGGCAGACGACATTTATTCACAGTGAATATGAGTGTGTCTTAACACTTTGGTCCCGTTTGTTGCAGCTGCTGCTGGCTCTCGTTTTAAGTTAAATAACGGACAGGCGGATGTTTTAAAGCAGCGGTCCCCAAACTACGGCCCGCGGGCCGGATACGGTCCACCTCCAGATTTGGCCCGGCCCCCGGAACAACACCAGAGACACATTTTGATTTTGATTTTTTCATATACAGCGCGTGACAAATATATAGGACCACACATTTTTACAAGGTAAATTATTTTTTTTTAAATAAATAGTGTTATTATTTAATGCCTGACTTTTTTTCTGTGAAGAACCCAGAGAGGGTTATTTGGTTATTATTTGGGAGGTGTGAAATTTGAAAGGTTCTCATCGGGTATTTGGGTTGTTTTTGCTGTTTTTCTTTTTCCATGCTTTTTATTTTCATTTGGTTCATGTTAAACTTCAGGGGGCAGATGTTCCTTTTCTTCTTCTTCAAAAAAAAAACCCCTACAAAAAAGCCTCTTAAAAACCGAGCACACAAACATGTCCATAAATATTGGGTTCCACGTGTGTTTCAGTCCAATTTCGATTCCAAATCTTACCGCCATTGTAATTAAAAATACTCCTGTGGAGGTCATTTTTGATTTGAATGGTAGATTTATGGTAGCAACTGGGGAAATCTGTGATACCCTATTAACTCCAATGTCTATGCCCCCAGTTATGAAGACCCAACCTTCTTACTTACAACCGAACTGGGACACATCATCAGACCAACACATTCATTCATTTTTCATCCATTCCAAACTACTTTCAGCAGGAAAATACATAAATAATGCAGCCGTAGTAAATACATCCGCACATACCTTTCCAGATCCTGTAGATTGGATAGCAGTTAACCAGCTGATGAAACGAATAATAGAAATGATCAGATCCCGGACAGCTTTTTGCAGAAAATCTAATGGCACTCCAGATGCTTTCAGAAGTGCATGATGGGAGGGGGGGTTGTATTCTGGGCCGCAATTACCGAAACCAGAAGGAAAGAAACCAAAAGTAGTTGAACAACTCGCAGAATCGGACCTCCAGCACGCAGAGACATCTAAAATTAATAAATTGCTCTGGACCTGAACAATGTGAAACTCATCAGATTAGAGTTTAGAATTCATATGAACAAGATCAAGTGTGCTGGGTTCCACTGAGAGGCGTCCCTAATATTTTGGTCACCCTTAATGCTGTTGAGTTTTGTTTTTTTTTTTGTTTTTTTTATGTCATCACCTCTCTCAAACAGATCCAATTCATATTTGCATGATTGTTACTGGGACTGTAATTTGTGATGCTGTTGGAGACATTTTTGTCAACGCAGAGCACATGAGTGGGGTGACCAAAACATTAGGGACCCCTCTCAGTGGAACCCAGCCCAGTTAAACGCCGTCACAAATCGCAGTCCCAATAAGAATCATCCAAATATGTCAACACCTCTCTCATACACATTCAATCAAGATTCAACATAAAACTCCTCCTGAAGGGAGAACTGATTGCGGGGCTGTTGTATTATACTCTATGGTGGACACGCAGGTGGTCATAATGTTATGGCTGATTGGTGTATATACATACAGCGATACATGCAAGCATTGCTGAGTCTGGGTGAAAGGTACATTAGTGACTAACAAAGCATATATAATATAATATAATATAATATAATATAATATAATATAAACACACACATGCAGTCAACATATCACGCAAAGACAATGGATTTGTTTTGATAGTGTGTCGGGGGGGGAAGCCGAGAACGCTTTATGAATCACATTCCAGAAAGCCATCGTCAAACTATAGCTTATTGCCTATGTCGTTTTTGTGTGTGTGTGTGTGTGTGTGTGTGTGTGGGTGCTGTGTCAGCAATAGAGTCGAATAGAGTGTTCAAGTAGTCCACTGTCCAACTATTCACTTACAAAAGTGTAACTTCACCTACCTGCGTCTGTCTCGCGATGCTCGGGAGTCGCGGTGAGGGACCTCTGTCTCGCGGCCGAAGCCCCGAACTTTCAGGATTCCTCGCCGACGATTCGTTTTTAGCCGCGTCGGGTCCGCGCCGTCGGGATCCTTCACCGCCTGGGGGACCGCCACGCCGACCTCGCTCTGCTGCCTCTTGTTTGCCCCCCCCCGACCCCCGCCACGTCCGTGACGATACGCCGAGCCGCAGCTGCATCCGGCGTCAGGCCGGCCGTCCACCTCCGGTTGGCCCGGCTGCTCCTCCGCGTCCTCGCCACCCTTCGCCGCCCGTCCTCCGCTCCAACTGGTTGCGCGTGGGCCCGCCCTCGCTCGCATCTGCGGCTCGCGCCGCCGCGCTAATTGCGCCGCCGTTTGCGCCGGCATGCTCCGGCTTCTGTGGCTCTCCAGGCCACATTTGAGGCGCCGTGCCCCCCCTCCACCCACCCACCTACCAGGCTTCCCGGCCGATTTGCATTCGCTGAAGTGGTCCTCATGCTTGGCTACGTGCCTCCGCCGCATTGTTGTCGGATGCTGCCGAGCACATCTTCCCCGAGCCCTCGGCTTAGTTTTTTAGATTTGGCAAAAGGCGGCGCCACCTTGCTTTTGTGTGACATGAATAGCAAACGCTCCATATGGTTCTGGCAGTCTTTCCAATAATCGCAGCTGCTCAGTGTCTTTTTTTTTTTTTTGTTGTTTTAATTTTTTCGCCCGCTGCCCACCACCTCACGCGGCAGCAGCGTAAAACTTTTATCATCCAGGATAATCGGCTCTGCCGCGTCGTTGTGTTCCAACCTCACCGTCTGAGCCATCCAGCCAATGTTTGGCCCCAATATTTTTGGCTCCTCCAGTCTACGGTCCTTTTTTAAGCCCCGCCTCCACCGAGCCAGCACGCTACGGTACGGTATGCTACGTATTAGAAAAATGACTCACCTATGTCACGCCTCCATTGCCCCGATTTTATATTTCATAAATCGATGGCCGCGCCGTGAAGCATTGAAAAGATTATTAGAAAAAGTAGGGTCCAGACTCATTAGAAGAAGTAGCAACACA
>CAAKHG010012967.1:6374-20629 GCA_901007715.1 Dactylopterus volitans | reverse complement strand
TGGTTGTATGTCTTTCATGTGGCCCTGCGATGAGCTGGCGTCTCATCCAGGGTGTACCCCGCCATTTGCCCATTCGACAGCTGGGATTGGCTCCAGCACGACCGCGACCCGGAATAGCCGGAATAAGCGGAAGACAGTGAATGAATGAATATTCTGCTGTGTGTTATTATTTATACTTGTTGACCATCTTACAACTCTCCACTGTAGGCCACCAACGAGGTGATTGGCTATGTGCCCAAAGCCACCCAGGAGGAGATGTTGGCGGCAGTGGAATCCTGCTCCAGAGCCTTTCACTCCTGGTCCAATACCTCCATCTTGGCACGGCAGCAGATTCTCCTACGTTATGTGCAGCTTATCAAAGATAACATAGTAAGTCAATTGGTCAGAAAGTGTAGGTGCAGCTAAAACCAGGAGTTTAGTCTGGCACATACTACATTTGATCTCTCAATAAACAAAGAGATTCTACACTGCACTCTTTTTAACCTGTTGGTGAATGCAAGGCATGACTTGTGTTTCAGAAAGAGCTTTCCCAGGTCATCACACTGGAGCAGGGCAAGACCCTCGCAGATGCAGAGGCGAGTCTGTTCAGAGGACTGCGTAAGAATCTCATGCACACGTACACGCATGCACACAAAGGCCAACAAATAGGTTCCGCCTGTGTTATTTTACCTGGTTGTCGCATCAAAAGTCACAAAGGGCATCGACAGACATCAGTCAAAAACAAAGAAATAAGCTTATTAGTTGGCTTCATATCTGTTAATGTCGATCAAAATGTGCTTCACCCACGAATGACAATAATTATCAATTGGAGGCTAATTACCATAATTAAATATGTGCACACAATGAGCCCAGTCATTCAGTTTTGTTTACTCTGAAAACCAGTTCTTCTTGTCAAGTAAAACAATAGTGAAATAATAGAATTTAAACAGAAATAGCTTCAGTATCTATCAAATAGATTTGATACAAGTATCAAATAGATAATATGGAATAGATATTTCACACAAGTATCAAATGGACAATCAATTAATACTGGAGACATGTGCAATGGTGCCATCTTATGATGTTTGTTTTACGTATCTTTTATTTCAAGAAGCAGTCAAAAGAAGAAAGAGCACTTCTTTTTCTTGCAATAAACTCCAAACAATGTTTATTTTGTTTCCTTTAAAGTGTTTTGAACTTGCAGGTTGTATTAATAAATGGACAGTGTGTGTGCGGCAGTTCTCTGTTCTCTTTCTAATGGATAATTCCTCCTGCGTACTTTTCAACGAGCTACTGAATTTGTGCATGAAACCTACTGACAATAATTTGTTTCAAAAAATGACAGCTGACTTTGCTTTCCCATTCTTGTTAGCCAACACAGATTGTAATTCTTTTAAATAATGTTGGGCATGTGAATCTGCAGATAATGAACTATCATGCAGGCTAAATTAAAGGTCCAATTGTGTACACTGAAGGATGTGCTGGATGTGCAGTCTCTGGAGAAAAAGTCCTTGCTAAATTGCTCAAATAGTTCATTCATAACCTGACACAATTGCTGAAAAAAATCCCCCCAAAAAATCCACGGGCAAAGATTTTGCATTGGGTTCCTATGTTTGTTGCAGAGGTTGTGGAGTATGCCTGCGCCATTACGTCTCTGATACTAGGCGAGAGCCTGCCCTCCATCGCCAAGGACATGGACACCTACAGCTACCGCATGCCGCTCGGTGTGTGTGCCGGCATCTCGCCCTTCAACTTCCCGGCCATGGTTCCCCTGATGTTGTTCCCCATGAGCATGGCGTGTGGCAACACCTACCTCCTGAAAGGGTCAGGGCAGGCGCCAACTTGCATCACGCTGCTGGCCAAGATGCTGCAGGACGCCGGCGCTCCAGATGGGACGCTCAACATCATCTACGGGCAAGAAGAGGGTGAGAATTGGTGATGAGGGCAAATACGTAGAAGGTCTGAGATAAGAATATGTTGAATACTTTTTTTTTAGAATCATTGTTTGTCTTCTGTTGTTTAGTTCATCAGATGCATGGGTACATCTGAGTAAATTATGAAAAAAAAATATTTTTTTTGGATAGATTTGTCAAACAAAATAACGCTCATCACTAATTTCCAGAACCCAAAGTTTGATCTTAAATTTGACTGAATAATGACATGAAAAAGCTCTTTTAACATTTAACAACCTATACCTGACAAATGTTTTGTATTTTGATGAACTGACCAAAATCTATAAAACGTGTTATGAAAAATTGTAATGCAGGACCATGTAGTATCTTACATACCAGTATTTCTGGTATTTGAAGTTCATTTAGCTTTGGTTATCGGCTCTGTGCTGCAGCTGCGAATTTCATCTGTGACCATCCGGACATCAAGGCGATCACTTTTGTCGGCTCGAATCAAGTAGGAGACTACATTTTTGAGAGGGGCACCAAAAACGGAAAGAGGGTTCAGGCAAACTTGGTGAGTACCATTGATTTTAATATAGAGTAAGTACCTGCAAATGTCCTGAAGGTGGCACCATTGGGCAACAAATTCTTGTCTTTTTCCTACTTATTCATACTCCTCCTTACTGCTGGCAGACCAAGTGAGAGTAAGTGCTGAAGAGGAATAGGAGCTATGCATAGGAGTCTCCTCAATCTTGGGGTTTCTGTATTTTATCAAATCGAACTTTGTTGTTGTGTCTATATCATAATTTGATAATATGTCCTCAGTTGTGACTTGCCAGCTGCTGTACGACTGGTGACTTCCTCTTGTGAATTGTAGGGAGCCAAGAATCATGGTGTGGTGATGTCTGATGCCAACAAGGAGACAACGCTGAGGCAGATTGTGGATGCAGCGTATGGGGGGGCGGGGCAGCGATGCATGTCTCTGTCCGTGGCCGTCCTGGTGGGAGAGGCGCGGCGCTGGCTTCCGGACATAGTGGAGCACGCCAAGGCTCTGCGCATCAACGCAGGTAACGCCCCGCCTCCCCGGCCTCCACCTCTGTTGCTCCTGAGCAAGCTACCCAAGGAGCATTTCATTTAGACATCTCCGGGACCAACCATGCGGAATTAGCCCCATTTGTCGCAATTGTTTTTCCCTGTTTTAACTTCACGTTGGGAGAGAGCGGGCTGGCTGAGTCAGCCGCGCTGCAAATATGCAGCCAGATCTGTGGCTCAGGCCTAAATGGCGGTTGAGAGAATCTAATCCTCTGAGAAAGGAAGTTGATGTGGAGCGGAGAATGACTGTTTGCCGAGATATGGACTCTAATTTGTCTAGTACACAGGAAACCCATAAGTATCCATTTTTGAGGGAGTGACTCAGGGTGCCCTGCATCCTGACTTTTGCATGTTAGTGGCATAAGTGTTGCCAGTGCCCTTATAATTGTCTTGCAACTGCTAAGTGTACGGCAACCTTTATACCTGTTTTTGGTTATGGGCGGGTGGCCTGCTAGGAGACCAGCCTGGTGCAGATATGGGGCCTCTGATTTCTTCTGAGGCCAAGCAGAGAGTCTGCAGTCTGATCCAGAGCGCTGTGGATGAGGGTGCCAAGGTGCTCCTGGATGGCCGAAACATAAAGGTTAAAGGTTACGAGAACGGCAACTTTGTGGGTCCCACTGTCATCAGCAATGTCACAGTATGTATGATTTTTCTAGTATGCTCATTGTTCTTGAGTACAGACATTAAAATGTGCTGAGAACCACTGCAAACACGTTGGGTTTTTAGCTTTGTACCTCTTGCGCTCTCACAGCCGAAGATGACGTGCTACATTGAAGAGATTTACGGACCCGTGCTGGTTGTTATTGAGGTGGACACTCTAGATGACGCCATCAATTTGGTGAACAGTAATCCCTATGGCAACGGCACAGCTATCTTCACTACAAATGGCGCCACGGCACGCAAATACACTCACGAGGTGAACGTGGGCCAGGTGGGTGCAGCCGCCAGCTCCAAATGTGTTCCTCCGTTTGAGAGAAAGGAGACATTCACATCACTGCGTCAGGTCCAAACAGCATGGCAGGCAGCGAGCACATATCATTTCTGTTTGAAAACATTCGCACGTTTAAAAAAAATAATGATTTCCATGTTTCCATTCCAGTTTAGCCCTGTTTGCCCCTGACCAAAAGAGCACACATCCAGCAACCAAGTCAAGACTACAAATAGAAACAGCAAATATGTATTCAATTAAAACAGGGGATATGGAAACATTTTTTCCAGGTATCATTAGAGGAGGGCAATCCTAAATTAACCTGACAAGGGAATCCTGGGGTCCTGTTCCTTGTTTTAGCGCAAATATAGCCGGTCCTCACCCTGTTTGTTTGCCCGTGGATCCTAGTTATGCCCTGTGTTTGCTGTTCACATGTCGGGGAATGCTGTGCAAGCCATGTGCCGTACTCCTCTCCAAACCTCGATGCAACAAACATCTACTTTTCTCTTTTTCCTCCCTGCACCTTCGCCAAAGGGCCTGAGTGTGTCCAAACCTATCCCGCTGTTTCAAACATTCTAAATTTTGCAGTCAAAACTAAAAGTTTTATTTAGATTTTCTTCCCTTTCATAAGAGCCTGCTATTCTCTTAAAACTGCAAAAATAAGCCGCAGGTTTTGCTTAGTTTTGTACTATCGTGTAAGCTTGCCATTTAAACAACATGGATGCACCACATCTTTCATCAGCCACATCTTACTCATCCTAGCAATTTACAATTATGTTTTTTTTTTTTCTACACAAAGTTTACACATGTGGAAATGAAAGGGGAAAATATGTTTTCCGCAGGTTGGAGTCAATGTTCCCATTCCTGTTGCACCGATCATGTTCTCCTTTACAAGCTCAAAGAGATCATTTAGAGGAGACATCAACGTATCCGGGAAACAAGTAAGCATCACATAAACATAACGATTCCTCTTCTAACAAGTGACTGAATGTTAGAGATCAAGTAGTCCAAGTCTTGATGTCAACACTCCTATTTATTCTCTCCAGGCCATCCACTTCTGTACACAGGTCAAAACTGTAATGGCACAATGGAAAGCTGAGGATGCGACCTGCAACTCTGCTGAAGTCAACATTCCGACTGTGCAAGGCTAAACGGCAGGGATGTAGACTTCAGTTATTGTTTTGATGTCTTGCTATTTGACCTGACAGCATAACTAACTTAAGCAGTTAAATGAGTTGAGACATGATACCCAAATTTAATCAGTTCATCCTGGAGCTGGAGGTGACATTTGTGCCAAATATGAAGACTTCCCTCCAGGCATTTCTGACATAAGAATGGGATGGACGTATCCAATCCAAAAAACATAATGGCTCTCGCCTCAGCTGTTGCTGGCAGAGAGCCATGAAAACTAGGTGCAGAAATAAAAAATACCATCACAGCTTTATAAAACAAAAATTGCATTGTGTTTATGAAATGAAAATAAACCAAACTTACACAGACAGCCTTTGGTTGTCACTTGGTTAATTTATTTCATACATAAAATTGGTATGTTATGTCATCCCATGGCTCATATTCCACAGTTGCCAAATTCACACAAGCCAGCACCTCATGCCACCATGCTGCCAAACCATCCAGGATGTCATGCGGATGCATGTTCATCCGTCCTGCGTGAATAGCTTTTTAAAAATGGTACATTTTTGAGTTTGTATGAGAAAACCTGTTTGGACCTTTTGAATCTTGCTAAACACCTCACATTACAATAATAACACTCTAGAACTAACACTGAGAACTAAACCTGAGCATTTTCAAAATGTGAAAGCTAAAAGACCAATGCCACTTAAAAAGCCAATTAAAACAAAACGTAAGTTAAAAAAAGGAAACAAAAGAGAAAAATGAAAAAATTAACAATCAGCCCTCAATACCCTTCTTTCATCAATTAACTTCTTGTCCAACATGAGTAGTGTAGTTGTTAAATAGTAAAGATAGTAAAAAAAAAACAAAACATATGCACGGCCATATTTGGTAAAAAGTAATTTCTTGCATTAGAACATCGTCATTCTGGTTTCTTTACCCGTGTACAGAATCCTCATGTGTGCAAGGAATGAAAGTTGCCGTAGACTTACTGTGTTGTGTTCTGCTCGTTGTTGACGGTTGTGTTTACACATATTTGCGATCGTGTTGTGTTCAGAAAGTGTCTCTCAGTTGCGTAACAGGTTCTTCTTTTCAAATGGTCTGTGACAGAATTCAAACAAGCTTTATTTATGGAACACACAGCAGTGAAATCACAAATACACATGCACAAACAAGCATAATTTGTGTTCTACTACACACATGATTGACATTGTGGGAAGCGCACAATGCGGAGACAACAATGTACGACACAAGAAGCCACACTCGGGTCACGTGCTGTGCATATCCGTCGGGCTGTTTGGGTCCAAACGCAGAACCGACTCGAGCGCCTGCGTCATGAAGGTTGCCGCCGGGAGCTCCTCTCTAATTCTGGAAGACATTCATAATTACAATTAATCTGTCTGATAAATCACATGTGGGCACTCAGTTCCATGGGACAACGTGCTTTTCTTGCTAAACGTGGAACGTGGGGTCATTAAATCTGCAGACGCCTTGTAATTGAAAGGATGAGGTACAACTTTTTAGTGTCTTACCCTGCAGCATGGCTGTCAATAAGATGCTTCTTTTCAGAGGGGGAGGACACCACCACATTTTGGCTGGCTTTCCTATCAGAGAAAAGCCATATTTTTATCACACTAGTTTCTATTCACTCAGACCTGCTGCCTTTCCTCAGGAAGAGGTTACTCTGGGTCAACGCAATGTCCATGGACTTGGGCACTGCGCTGCCGTCAGACTTTCTTGATTCGCCAAATGTCCTGTGTTATTCAGCTGAACTAAGTGCCAGACCACTGTGAACATGAATATACATCTACTCTGGCCCGCCATACCCCCATACATCCAGATCCCCTGCACACTACGCTCTGGAAATCATGTTACCAGCTGCTCTCCGACCACAAACGTTCAAAGAACAAAATAAAGTGCCAGCACACGTGAAGATGGGCCAATAGGCTGAGAGCATATCGACGTGACCAGATGTCTGTCTCTAAGCACACGACTCTGTGGCTGGGCCTATTTTTACTATTGTGCCCAGACTCTTTCTTCATTCTTTTTAAGCAGTTGGATGGAAAAGAAAATTGGTTGAAGCCTAACTGATGTTTTATGGTATCCTCTTCTGCTGAGAGAATGGCTGTTTAAAACATTAAAAAGAGGGAGGAGTCACCAGAAGTTTGGCCTGCTCTACATCTTGGTGTCACTGCAATTTGACTCAAACCTCTGGATCAATTAACTCTGAGGAATAATTTTCCGGGATTACGAACGTATTATCTGGGATGAAGTTAATGAGCGATGAAAAAGCAACAAGGAAATGCTTACTGAGGCAAAAACAACACAATTACTTGATCCTGTTTTATTACCTTAGCCTTTGTCCATTCATTTTACCAAACAGAAGCCTCAGAACCTGTTCCTTCTGCTCCCACGTGAGATCCGAAATCTCAACTTTACTCCCGGGCTGATGTGTCCTAAGACGGCAGGTGGATGAAGTCAAAGTCAGTCGTGTACAAATTCATGTATGTGCACACTGGTTTCAAGATGAACAATGACAACAGATGTTGGGGTTTGCTAAATGCTGAATGAGCTGCAAACACCTTGGTGCCAATACGCAAGGACTTAATAAATCAAAGGGGCAGATAAGGTCATAGAAATGATGGGGAGACCACCTACCACCGTGCAGCTGCCTCCATGTCGGAGTAGACAGAGTTGGTACTGTGAGGGCTTTTGTGGAAGGTGCGGATGGGCGGGAACTTGAGCTTCCCTGCCGTGGCCTCTCTCATCGTCCAGCGATAAGCCTGCAGCGCCTCCTTCTTGTACTGCAGCCTGCTAGCCAGGATCTCCTGCCTGACTTGAGCCAGTGCCCCATGGAAGAACTGCTCCAGCTCCGTTCGCTGCGCTACGATGGTGCTCGCGAGTTGCTTGATGTGGCCCAGTTCTTTCTCCCGCATGGCAAGCTCTCTCTGAAGCTTCTCCAACTCCACATGGTTGGCTTGATTGCTGGCCAGGCTCTTCTCCTCCCCGCACAGAGACTTGGCTTTTAGCTCCAAAGCCTGCTCGAGGGAAGCTACCTTTGCCTTCAGTTTCACCAGCTCCTCTTTTTGGACCTCCATCTGAGCCGCATTCTTCTTGGCCATAATCTCTAATGTGTTCTGGATGAGTAGACAGTAGACCAAATGACTTAAATGGTTGACATCACATTGGAAAGTCCTTTCATTTTCATACCAATACAGAGTTGTAACAGATAAAGAACTGTTTTCTAGCTCATGCCGCTGAGTGAGCGGCTACACCTTCAACAAGGTGGACTTACTCCCGTGATTTACTGTCATCATCAGGTAAAACTAATGCACCCAATATTTATTTGTCTTAAAGAAACCGTGCCAGAAACCTGCCAAGCAGAAGCCACTGAATTTGAACCCATTCAACGGTGGAAACTCACCACAACCACTGACCACTGAAAGGCTGGGTAGGAGTATGAAGGTGGGGGCGGGATAGGAGTGGGACCGCAAGCAAAATACACAGGGGCAACACAAGTAAACAACACAAGGGAAAACCACCTGAAATATGTGTTTCATAACTGTAGTGATTGAAAATGTCTCTATGAGAATGAATGGGCTCTTTCCAAGGACTTCCAACGCAGAATCCTTACCATGCTGTTTGCTGTGCTATGGCTCAAACATACCTTGTCCAGTGCCAGGGAAGCCTTTTCCTTTGCCAGTGAATCTGTCATTTTCTTCAGGTCCTCTTCTTTTTTCATGTGATATTTCAGTGTTTCATTGAGACGGACATTCTCCTTGAACACAGCGCGCAAGGCATCGTCCAGCTGTCTAAATAGTTGTCAGTACATACAAGGGAACCACTGAGAAATCTGCTGGTAGGAAATATCTCAAGAATGTTTATTAGTTGAGGTGGAAAAAGCTTTGAATGTAAGGAGGCAGGCTAATTTTTTTTTTCAAATTGTGTCTGTGTGTGCAAAGGTTAATTAAATGACTAATTTAAAAAGGGACAATTTGTAAGGGTCCAGACAAGCGTGTAATGGTTAATTCCATCTCGTAATACCACGTTATATCTTAGGAGATTATAGTGAGTCACTGTAGTGAGTTTATACAATGGGGATGCAAACACCAGGCCCGATAAAGAGAGTGCAAGCCAACATCTAAATCTAAAAAAGAAAAGAAAAAAGAAAGTAATAAGTAATATAACCTCATATGAGGAAGGTCTGTGTCAAATACTTAAATAACAAATTCTGTTAGATTAAATATAATAAGTTAAATAGAATGAATTAGGAGCAAAGTATGAATTTTGCTCCACACAGGAAAATAATTTCTGCAGCTACAATCTGATTTTTTTTTCATGGCAAAAGCTTATGTTTAAAGGTGAATTGAGGTAAATTGAGAACTTCGCTTTCCAGCTGATTACCTGAGAGTTAGCGTTTCCATAATTCTCGCAGTTTGGGTGAAAACCTCAAATCACTGTCCCATGCTGCCCTCTGCTGGTTATCAGTGTTGAATAAGACACGCTAGCTTCTTTTGAATCTTGCCAATTGTACGTTGAATACAAGCCATTTCATTTTTAAATCATTTACTGAGACTGACACAGAACTGAAAGGACCACATCCATAGGGATGCTGGTATTTTATAAATAATAAAATGAATATAGTTGATGAGAAATATACACATTGTGTGGCCAAAAACAGTAAACTATGGTTGCTTACAAAAGCTTTACATTCGCCTCCTTAAAGGTCTTTCTGCAATGCTAAATGATGTGATTGTTGGCGTGAGTGAATATGATGAACCCATGTGGTTAAAAAAAAACCAAACCCAAAACTCAAAACAGTTCTGGAGGTTTATAGCTTATATTACACTTATATGGCTAAATTGGTTTTTGTGTGTTCCGAGTACGTGACGGTGCAGTTCAAAAATTAAAATTAGATTGTACGAGGACAGCTGAGACACACTCACACAATGGCTTCACTGTGGGCTCTCTCCACCACCAGGGCTATCGTTTGCTCAGCTTCCCTCTCTAGCCGAGCCTGAAAGTACATTCACAGATCTCACTGTTCCACTTGGAACAATATCTTCAGCATATAGTTGAATTTTCAGGAGCATCTTCTCT
Organism: Dactylopterus volitans; assembly: GCA_901007715.1. Lineage (NCBI taxonomy): Eukaryota > Metazoa > Chordata > Actinopteri > Syngnathiformes > Dactylopteridae > Dactylopterus > Dactylopterus volitans. The sequence goes on along the minus strand of CAAKHG010012967.1, from coordinate 10,507 downwards.
TTTATGGTCATGAACTGGGTTCCGGATCTCCTCTAGTTATCGATGTCTATCATTATAGTCAATTTCCTTGAGTTGGACCATTTTTGGTAGAGTCCCACCGAAACAAGATTTTTGGAGCCAATACCGATTGGAAAATTCTGATTACGATATATCGGCCGATATATATTAGTCATCAAATACCTTTCCTGCCATATAGACCGCACTGCCTGCTAATCTGTGATGTTTTCAGTATGGCCCACATCTCCCGTTATACCCTATTGGAATTTGCAGTTTTATATTCCAGAATGTAACTCGGTTGTTGTGTTGCCTTGCTGTGTCGTTTCTGTTTAGAACATAACTAATTAATTAATTTGACCAACAAATGGCTATTACAAGGCTATTTGTGCCAACCTTTTAATGAAGGGCACACTCTGCTGGAGAGTATTTGCCACTACATAAAATTTAAGTTTTATTGTAGCATGCCACCTTAAATGCAGCTGAACTGAGGTACTTATGACCGGCGCTGACTGGCCATTTTTCTGGCAATACCAATATGTTTGTCACACACAAACATCGGCCGATAATATTTGCCGGCAGATAAATCGGTATGGCTCTCATTTTAGCTGACCCTTAAAAGTGTAACGATACCTTTTCTTTGAAGAATTTGTACTCCACTTTGTTAAGATTTTCTCTGTGCTCCTTTTCGGCAACGTTCATGCTTTCTCTTATCTACAAAACATAAAGATCATGGTTACTGGTATCATTTAAACATCCTGACAAAATCACAGCCACTCTTAATGAGAAAGATTGCATCCTTTGTTTTATACCTACATCACTGAGATCCTGCTCCATCTGAGCTTTCCTCCTCTGGAAGTCCTTCATTTTCTTCATTCCATCCTCTATCATGTTAAAGTCACTGGATTTCTTTCTGAACAGTTCCTTCATTTCACTGATCTCAAGAGTGTAATGTTCAACCTGGTGGAATCAATCACACGGAGATCAATACTGAGCATAAAGCAAAGATCAGTCAGGCTTCATACCTCAGGATGCTACTGTGAGGAACCAGTCTGAGGAAAAATGCGACGTGACCAAAGTCATGAGAGACTAGCAGAGCCCGCACCCACAAACTTGTACATGACGAGTAAATGAGAGGTTATCAACCATCTGATTACAAGTTTAGACCTAAACGTTATTTGTCAGATAACTGTGCATTTGCTGACCTACATCAGTGCACCGCGCGAATGGCCGGCTCGTGCTGCATGCCTGAGTTTCCCTCATGCAACATATCCAGTTGCCCCAGTTGGAAAAGTCTTTATAGAATAATTATTCGGTTGACTTAATTTATCAGCACTTGTATTGTTTAATCATGTCTAACTCCTCAGACAGAAGCCAGGGCAGTCATGCTCCCCGGGTGCCTTTGATGGACAACTTTCCACTAGCTAAGCCAATTTTTAAGACGTGTCATTTTATCACCTCAAACTGAGGAAAAGACTCTAAGCAGCATGTCTTGAAGTCACTTATTTGGAGTCCACCACATGATAATATTTTTATTTATGACATATGTGACAGTTGCATACATGTCTAAAATAGGGATGTTTCAAGTTGGTCCAGACCGTGCCTCTTTTTTCTTCCTCAGAAGCTTATTTGAGTCCAATTTACCAGCACGAAGTAAGAGCCGGAATCTGGAAAACAGCTGCCAGCAAAAGTAGCACGAGGGTTTTCTCCCATTTTGTCTTGTAAAGCCACTTAAATATTTGTCATGTCAGTTTGATAGCCCTAATCATAACTAGGTCACTTAGGATTATAGGAAAATAAGTTTCCCTGGTGACTCTTGCTTGAACTGCTGTTATATAGTAAGAAACTGTGTGACATGTGAGGTGTGGTGAACACATCAAGAAACACCGCCTTTTCCCAGCCAACCACTTCGAAATTACGCCTGTTTGTTCTCTCCTGTGGCCACTGGCGAGGTTTTAAATAACAGACAATGCTGCTCACAATGTGAGGGTTTGGGGTTGTTGTTTTTTTATGGCCTCTTGGTTTGATTGTTACTGTTTTACATAATAAATGTCAGCATAATTACAAGACAGCTGTTGACAGACAGCCTGACACATTTGCTGAGATGCTGCAGGTCTCAGCGGTTAATCACAGAAATTTCGACATTTCTAACCTAAGCCCGTTAGCCCGTGCGGCCTGCGTGATGAATGGAGATGAGCGTCTTTCCTTGTGGCAGTTTTTCCCTCATTTTTTTTCTTTTCTCGTTGTTTACGCGAACTCACCAGCTTGTCGCGCTGCTCACGCGCGAGCGCCTCCCGACTCTGGAGGGTTCCCTGCAGCAGGCTGATCTGCGCAGACGGACGGAAGCCTGTTTAGACCACCCGTAGACGTTAACGCCGCGCATCTCGGGGTCACGCGCCATTCAAATACCGTGTGTTCTTTGGCGGCCTCCTGTGTCTTCAGGAAGCCGGTGATGTCGACGGTGTCCGTCTCGGCGCGGCGCAGCTGGCCGGTGAGCTCCTCGTTGGCGCGCGCCAGCCTGTGGCAGGCCTCGCGGCACTGCGCGAGCGCCTGCTCGGTGACCTGTAGCCTCAGCTCCCACAGGGCCGCGTTGGCTTTGGCCCTCTCGATGTCTGACTCCTTTTCCCCCTTTGACTCGTGCTTGCCCTCTTTCTTCCCTTTCCTGCGGCACACTAAGCAAGCATGGGTCCGACGCCCCAGTGCGAGTGCAGCCGTAAAAAGCGTGCGAGTGTGGCCACTTACCCGGCTTTCGCCTTTTTTACTTTGGCAACCTTCTTCTTAGGCATCGTTGCGGGCTTCTTGGGGACCAGAGCGGGGGGAAACAGCCCGGCCGGTGCTGCTGCGTGACCGTGTCGCGGTCCTGTCAGCAGGCTCCCGTGTAACCCGCCACCGCTGTTTGTGTGTTGCTGTCATGGCGACGTGGACAAAAAAAGGTCATGTTTCTCTTCGGGAGCTTAGAGGGCACGTAGCCTGAGTACATTTGATGCATTAGCCTATGAAAGATGTTGTAACTTTCATACCCAGACAGGAAAGTCACATGGCTCCATTCCATGACTTGTCCCAGTGAGTGGGCATGTGCGACATCACAGCCCCGAGTCTGGCTCCTCTAAAGAGAATTCAGCCATCATTAATTTCGCCATTAATGTTGCCACAGCCATTGTTGCCACAGCCTTGCTTTGTCTGGTTAAAATGTTTGCTGTGAAAACAGCTTGTAAGAGCATTCAGTGAACCTTGTGCACAGAAGCCATTTTGACATCAAATAGTGGGGGAACAGGTGTTATTGACCCCATTTATTAAGTTTCAGTGCAGAACAGAAGCTTCACTAACCTCATTAGAAACACCTGAGTAACCACTGTCAGTTTATACACTGTTTTTCATCAGTAAACAGTTGTGTGTCCTGTGCATGTGGATTCGCTGAACAACACTTAGTCTTCCAAAGAAGATGCTACATTTTCTAAATTCTATAAAAAAAAAAAAAAAAAAGCTGTATCGCAAAGCAAGTGACTTATCGTGGCTCAAAGGGAATCTACTTGTATAAATGGCTGAACACCTTTGTGGAGATTATTTAATCATTGACAATGCAGATGATGCTTCTCTTCAAATGAATTTATAGGGAAATCTTGATCCTTGAATCTCGGAACTTTCCAAAGATAATTAAATTAAGGCAACCACAGACCAATATCCACTGCAGGACCTTTCTCATGCTGAATCTGTGGTTTGAGACACTGAAACTCCCATCTAAGAGTAAAGGTCAACATATTATTTTCTTAAGTGATTCTATAAGTTCCACGTGTGCAGTAATACTACGAGTGCAAATACTGCACTGAAGCATCAAAACTGAAAACTCCCTGTAATTAGCCATTTACATATGCCAAAAAATAATGTTGTTCTTCAGAAGATTTTTTTTCAAGTGGACTTCTGCTGAAAATAAAAATGTACTGACAGCACAGACGGGGCTGGAGTCATCTTAAAAAAGACAAGAAAAAACAAGAGTAAAAACATAACAAGCACCACATTTAAAATCTTAACTGGGTAAAAGTACACAGTATCATCATCATCAGCATCATCATCATCATCATCATCTGCGTTTGCTGCGGAGCGCCAAGTCCCGCTGCCCTGCGCCTGGCTTCCAGAACTCC
>CAAKHG010012942.1:0-10162 GCA_901007715.1 Dactylopterus volitans | reverse complement strand
TGGATTAAGGACTTTCTTTCAAACCGGCCCCAGTCTGTGAGACTTGGCCCCCACCTGTCCTCCACCCGTACGCTGAGTACCGGCTCTCCACAGGGCTTTGTGCTGAGCCCCCTCCTGTGCTGTCTGTACACCAACGACAACAACAACCTCATAGTGAAGTTCGCTGACGACACTACGGTGGTTGGACTCATCTCGAAGGGGGACGAGGCAGCCTACAGAGAGGAGGTCCTGAAGTTGACAGCCTGGTGTTCAGAGAATAACCTTGCTCTGAACACCGGAAAAACCAAGGAGATCATCGTCGACTTCAGGAAACACAACACCGACCCAGCCCCCCTCTACATCAACAGCGAGAGTGTGGAAAGGGTCCACACCTTCCGGTTTCTTGGCATCCTCATCTCTGACAACATCTCCTGGTCTGAGAACGTCACCGCCATCACCAAAAAGGCTCAGCAGCGGCTGCACTTCCTGAGAGTCCTCAGGAGATACAACCGGGACTCCAACCTGCTGCTGACCTTTTACCGTTCATCCATTGAGAGCCTGCTGACGTACTGTATTACAGTATGGTACGGCAGCTGCACCGCTGCAGACAGGGAGAGGCTCCAGAGGGTGGTGAAAGCAGCACAGAGGATCATCGGCTGCCCTCTCCCCTCCCTGACGGACATTTACACCTCCCGCTGTCTCAGCAGAGCTACCAACATTATCAAGGACAGCTCCCACCCAGCTCTGACCTGTTTGACCTGTTGCCCTCAGGAAGACGCTACAGGGTCATCAGGTCCAAAACAAACAGACTGAAAAACAGTTTTTTCCCCAAAGCCATATCCACCCTGAACTCAAGAAGAGGCTGACTTCGCAGCCTAGCACCTTGGTTTTACTAGTGTTTACAAAATTATCTATGTGCAATTGCAATTAACACATGACATATTGAACACAGAACCGTTCTCAGGACACGACTGTGCACCGTAACCTCCTCTCAACCACCCCCGCCCCCTCTCTTTTTTTGCACTATTTGCACTTTTTTTCTATTTTCTTGTGTAGTTTTTACACTTTTGTACTGAAACTGAAGCTGCTTTTAATCTCATTGTACCTGTGTATAGTGACAGTAAAAGGCATTCAATTCTAGTCTATTCTATTCTATTCTATTCTATTCTATTCTATTCTATGTCTCTCTGCTCCAGCACACCTGATTCAAATGAATGGGTCGTCTTCAGGCTTCTACAAAGCTTCATGGTGTGCTGATCATTTGATCTAGGTGTATTTGAGCAGGGAGACATTTAAAAAAATGAAGGGTGGGAGCCCCCTTTGGACCAGGATTGGGAAACACTGCTAGACAACTATATAAAAGAGCAAAGCTTCCGATATCAAATGACAACTAACCGTCAGTGTTCACTGTCATGAGCTAGTAGAGAAAATATATGACTCAAATGCAGAGGGTCAAACCAGCAACACAAGGTGAAGTCCATAAATCAGTTTTATTTCAGAAACTGGGTGAATACGCATGAAAGCAGACAGCCTAGCAGAGATACAGACAGGAGCAAGGCAAACATCCAGAAATCCATTTACATTTATAGTCCAAATACCAGTAAACCAAGCTTTAAAGAAACATGAGGAAACTCAAGGGCAGTATAAATACACAGTGATTAACAGGAAACAGGTGTGTAGGAGAATTAGATGGAAAACTAAGGACAGGAACTAAAATGAGCAACACAAGTCCAAAACAAAACAAATTTTAGGGCAGGGTCATGACATATTTATATGCAGATGAGAAAGAAAGATGTGATTTGAATGTATTGCAGTTATATCTTCTTTTTTGATGCAAAATACGGTAAAGGAGGAGATATTAAATCACTAATAAACCCAATGATAAATAATCCAAGCCTTTTTCTATTTTTCATGCCTAACAAATTGGCCCTGTAATTTAATGGGGAAGCTGATACACAGCAAGGATTGTTGTCTTACGTCTCTATATCCCTCTACGTCCCTTTATTACATGCGGCCCAAATTTAATCTTTTCATCTAGCCACAAAAAATGATCCCCCTCTATGGTGAAAAGCTGTGTATGAAAACAGTTTTTTGGGATTTCATATGGTACCATACAACAAAATCACTCACCTTATTTTCAACAAAAGTCCCAATAAGAAAAATACAATCACAAGAATCAGTTCGCATCTCAAAGCCTATCCACTCCTTCGGTGGCATACTTTGAAAGAAAAAGATTAATATTGGAAAATGTTCAAAAGTTATTAAAATGTTTTAATGGAAGAATTAATGTTTTTCAAAAGCTGGTCATTTTGATATTTGAATGGTGTCAGTAGCTTAAAGTATACAGAGGTGTTTAGACAGAAGAACACACAATAAAAGAAGCCCTTAAGAAGAACAAAGAGAGGGAAGATTTAGTGTGAATGCTCTCAGCTTTCACAACTAACAACTATACTGTAGGTGTCTGTGACATTTGGATGGCTTTATTTTTTTGTTGGCAGTATCTGCAACTGAGGGTGGTCACCAGGACAATGATGGTGAGGACTATGAGCAGGATGAAGAGTCCACCTAACAAAGCTCCAAGACTCGGATCTAGAGGGATGATGAGGATGACAGTTAGACATTATATTAACTTTAAAATTACACTGTTGAGGTTGAAGTAGCACATTTCTGTGTGTAATGTGCAGCATCTTTGAGGTTATTTCACTGTACATAAGATAATGTACAAAATAAGCCTAGTATAGCAAAGCTGCCAAACCAACATGGTATGCCTCCACCAATAAAAGTCTTTTTGTCGAGCCTTTATATTCTCATCACATTCCTCTTACCAAATTGTCATCAGTATAAATTGTCATCACTCAGCCGTTATATATGTGTCTCTGTATGTGTCTGTGTGTATGCATACATTTACATATACAAGGTGCAATTTGCCGGTGGGGGATGGTGGAAATTCCACCGGCCGCCCAAGTTTACATGGCCTATCCTCTGCTGAAAGTACCATCTGCTGCCAAAGTATTTTCACTATTACATTGTGTGATTTTGATCTGTTGCGCTTGCAGACAGAAATTTAGGGCATATTCACACCTGCCTTGTTTGTTTGAACTAAACCAAAAAAATCTCTGTTGCGGACCTTTCGGGCTGGTGTAAATTAGTGATGGGAATTCCGGCTCTTTCAGAAAGCTGGTTCTTTTGGCTTACACCCATGGTTATGCCCTTAAATATTCCTTGTTAGGAGGCCTTGCCCACTGAAGTCACACATGGAAAGAAGAAAAACTGGCAACAAAAGAAACTTTTCTGGGATGGATGCATCTGAAGTTGATCAAAACAAAGATGTGCTTTTTGGCAGTCTGAAAATGGGAATTTAAGGATCTCATAAAAAAACACTGTGGAAGAGGATAATGGAGGTAGTCCATAGTGTTGCCGTGGGAACTGACTCTGGCTGAGTCCGAAAAAATTCTCAATAACTAACTTAACGTATGATGTCTAATGATGATATAAAAATTTCTACTTTGTAGATGTTTCCTGAGGCATTAAAGGCATTGTTTTTCAGGCTTAGTGTGTCATTGTGATTTTTCTTTTGATCACCAGACAAAAGCATTTCTTTTCCACATAGGCTGCAGCATGACTCATAACCTGAATACAGTATTTCTCAATTCCTGATAATTGAATTTAAGACCTGTCAGTCAAGATGTTAGTACCCCATGTAGTGTATTCAAAGTGCGTACCTTGAAGGATACCTTTTTGTCCTGGTGTACACTGCTGGGTGCTCCAGCCTCCCTGCTGGGAGGTTTTGGGCCTGGAGGGAATAAAGGCTGCTACCATGAAGCAATAACTCTGTCCTGCATCCAGCCCAGACACCTCAGCTCTACTGGAGTCAGATATGATGTCTTTCTATCAGGCAAAGTTTGGACAAATAACAGTACCTCCTTGATCATCAATCTCACAAACAATATAGACATGTAGGCATTCAGAGATATTCAAACAATTCATCTCATCTCATCATCTTCCGCTTATTCTGGTTATGGGTCGCGGCCGTGCTGGAGCCGATCCCAGCTGACAACGGGCAAATGATGGGGTACACCCTGGACGAGTCGCGATCTCATCACAGGGCCACATGAAGGACAGGCAACCACTCACACTCGCACACACACACGCCATTTAACCTAAGCATACTTTTAGAAGGTGGGAGGAAGCCAGAGTACTCGGAGAGACCCCACGCAGACACGGGGAGAGCATGCAAACTCCACTCATACAAATACAGTTATAAATATACATGTTCCAAATGATAATCTTCTCCCTTTCTTTATCATGATTTCAGCAGGTACAGTTACTAAACCAACTATAAATCAAACCATGTATGGAGAAATGACATGATTTTTTTTCAACACTGAAGTGGAGAGCTATTTACTGCTTGTAGGACTCGTTTTTGGTAACAACTTTGAATTAAGCAATAGCTGAATCTAAAATACGTAGCATATTAAGATCATGCTCCCATCTGTATCATTCTGCCATACTCTTGCTTGTTTCAAATCTCCTAAATCGCTCCCTAAATTGTATTCTGTTCTTCTGATGGAATTTGTGGCAATAAAATCAAGCTACATTGTTAGAGACAGAGAAAAAATAATGAAGCAAAAACACATCTCATAGGTAAAACTTCACAATTTACAAAAAAAACAAAAACAAATCTGTGTAATCAAACTATAGACTGTTAAGTTGTTTTTTGATTAGTTCTGTCTGCTCTGTTAATTACCAGTTCTTCCCTGCGCCTCTCTGAAGTTCACTGAGAGTTCTGACTCAAGCATCTCATGGTAAGGATTTTTCTGGGGAGTGTCCCAACTGGTTAAAGAGTTTTTGAGTAAAAAGCAAAAAGAATGTGGGCATTGTAAGATCAGCGCTGTACATTGTAACATCAGTGCTGACCATTCACCAATAACTTCAGTGGATTCCTGCAAAAAAAATATAATAAATAATAACAATCATACATTGTGCTGTATGAGACATTTTGTTTGAGATATAGGTAAAGATAAGCTTTGTTATCAACAATGTGATATATAGCTGCTCTGACTTGTGATATACAGCTGTTGCTCGATAGCACTTCCTGGCATTTTCAGATTTATGGCTCTGGGTTAAATTGACATCATTGCCTACATTAAGTCTGGCATACACTTCTCCATAAATTAACAGACTGGAACAATTGTAGCTGGTCAACTTAGCTGTTATGCCTACTGCCACATGTTCTCTAATCACTGTTGCTGTGCTAGATATATTGATTTGGCAGACCCAAGAGACATTTCTCTAAAAATTTCAACTTAAATCTGGTGAGTAAATATATGAGGGTCGACCTGGGGAAGCAGCTCCAGTTCCCCAGGGAGATTGTGACAACATCGCTGCGACCAGACCTTGTCATGTGGTCGGAGTCGTGCAAGACGGTCCTGCTGGTCGAGCTCACTGTTCCATGGGAGGGAGGTTTGGAGGCCGCGTATGAGCGGAAGCGAGCCAAGTATTCCGAGCTGGCGGCAGAGTGCAGGGAGGCTGGCTGGAAAGCAGTTATCTGCCCTGCGGAAGTGGGGTGTAGGGGCTTCATTGGTTCCTCAACTGCTCGCCTTCTCCGCGACATGGGATGCACAGGAGCGGGGCATCGTAAAGCCATGAAAGAGCTGGCTGAGGAGGCGGAGAAAGGCAGCTTGGCTGTGGCTACGGCGGAAGCACAAGAGTTGGGGTGCAAACACCTAGGGCATCAGCAGGGGGTGGCAGGGAGAGATCCCTGCCAACGCTCCGCCACCATGAGATGTACTGGGGTTAAAGGAGCGAAACGTTGATGAGTGGTGGTCCCCAGCTGATGACCCGTTAAGGCCCACAGAGGTGTTCAGTGAGGTGTCACAGCACACCTGTTCAAAAGGCACTGGAGGAGGTGTGTCAGGCAGCAATGCCCAGCAGGAAAACCAACACCTGTATCTTGATATCAGAATCAAAACCACAGAAGACAGAGCAAGAAGCATCTATGTGTCTATTCTGCACATTACGTTAATATAACCTGTCCGTCTGTCACTTGCAAATTTCTGGGTGATCATTTTATGTGTGCAATAAATAGCCAAAAGCTCGTGTGAAAAATATGATTGTTGATTTTGTGAGTTTGTGTTCTGCTAAACAGCAGCTTGAAAATGGCTTGAAGTGACTGCTGGTTTACCTGTTATCTAAATGTACATGTAGTTTATACTCATGTTGTTGCATGACTCCAAACTCCAATATAATCTGCTTTGCTTCCTTCACCACTGTTTGAAGTCGACATACAGTAAGTATCCGGCCAGTGATGCTGAGGCGCCGGTGGGGAGCAGGCAGTGGAGAAACGGGGGCAGGTGAAGGAGTTGCAGGCGAAGGAGTCGCAGCCGGGGAGGCAGTCTGAAGGAGTGGAGGTGCCGGGAGCGAGCGAGCAGCGGAGAAACCGGGGGCAAGCGGGGAAGTCAAAGCCAGGAGAGCAGACGGGTGACAGAAGGCAGGTCAGTTTACTGGGGATCAGGCGAAGCAGGCAAGTCAGAGGCAAGCAGGGTTGTCAACAGGAGATCAGGCAGGGAAAGAATGGTGGAAAGTCTTGCATTGATGCAGTAGAACAATCTGGCGACAGTGAAAGTGCAGGGCAGGCTTATATGCAGCGCAGAGTGAATGAGCTGCAGCAGCGTTGACAGCTGAACCGAGTTGTGCTGATGAGGTGGGAGTGGCCGACAGGTGGAGCGGAGCAGAGGCAGAGAGAGGAGCTGTGACACAAGCTAGTTTCCTTTAGGGAGGAAATGAAGCATCGAGCTGCGTCCTATTTAGTGCTGCTGTCACCTGAAGCACTAACATAAACACACTGTGGAGATCAACATCAGAAAGGCATGTCCTGGTCCTATGAAGCTGGATTAATATATTCAGGATATCTGTCCATTACCTGGGTTGACTTACATAAGTCAAATAGAGTTGACTTACATAAGTCAACCCAGGGTTTTCCACTCCCGATCAGTGCGCGCTCACGTAAAAGGGGCGGGGTTTGCAGCATGTGCCACTTTGTACCAGTTTAAGCTGTTATAATAGCGAACTCAGCTTTCACCACTTCTCAAAAAACTCTGAACTTTGTGCGCAGTTGCTGCACATGATATATAGGAAGGGATTTTCGCTAACTCAGCATGCAAAGGTATGCAGTCGGCATTTCAAAGATGCCCAAATTCGTATTACTGCCCAGGGAAAACGTTTTTTAGCTGCAAGCATCATGCCATCACTGTCTGAGTGGAACAACTATGCGAACAGCAAGAAACGGGCCAGTGTTTGGGAGCACCGGACTCGACCAACATCAAGTTGAGGAGGAGGAGTCCCAATGCTTGTGGACCACGACTACAGAGCCGGTCGCACGGTATGTGTTGACCAGGAGTAGGATGAAAAAAATGCATGAGGTAATCAAGGTGTTGAGACAGCAGCTCCAAAAACTACATCTGCAGTAGAACTCTTCTGGATACCAGCAGTTTGCTTCATCCCCAGTGGACATCAAATTTTACACTAGGTAAGATGTCTACAACAAATCTATCAGGCTAAATTAATAAATGTAGGATCAACATATGACCTGTACCCTGATCTTTGTCTGACACTGAGAGGGACATAAATTTAATACAGTTTAATACAGAGAATACGAAACAAGCCAAAGCCCAAAAATTTGCACATTGCTAACCGGCTAACGTTAAATAATCTACTTACCCTCATGCTAGTGCTATGTAAAGCTTTAACCCCTTTTCCCGCTTGCTCGTGAGAGCAGTGGAGTGGGCATCCACGATCTCATTGACATGATATCTTTTGGAGATTTTGCAGGCATCTTGAGAAATTCATAGTGAATGAAGCAGAATGTAGACTGGAAACTACTCTGCCAATCACCGGAGAAATCGGAAGTACCTCAAGATGGACATGTTTGAATGGTTAAAATCACTCACAGACCCAGAAATGTGTGAAAGGGGCTAGAGAGAGAGAGAGGTCTGATGGATGGTCTAGATGGAGGGGTGAGGGTCGAGAGGGGATACAGATATGCACAGGTGTTAGGGTCATGTGATGCAGGTGAGCAAGGAAGATGTCTGTTCCGGAGCTCCCAAAGAAAACTCAGTTTTAACTCATAAATAACATCTGCACTGCCTTTAACTTCACCTAACTGTTGAAATATGGACAAAGCTTGATTACTGACCGCTTTTCTTTGCACAAAGCTGTAACACGTGAAGAGCACACTGAATACAACATGACCTTGGAAGAGAAAGCTTCAGGTGGACAGGAGGTTGGAAATGGTTGAAAATGGTGATAGACGCGATGTGCTCACACATTACGGAGGCAGAGGAGCGAATTAGCACAGCTGAAGACAAACTAACTGAATTGGATTCCAGTGTCCTCTGCCTGATGAAGGAGAAGGATTTTCTTATGGACAAGGAAGACCAACTGGAAAATCAAAGCAGATATAATAATGTTCGCATTGTTGACCTACAAGAGGGCAGAGAAGAAATGGATCTGGTGAGTTGTATTTTTTTTTATAGAAGGTATTCCCTCCATGCTCAAAGAGTCGGTCCCCAACATACCACTAGCCAGGAGACAAATGGCCCAGACCCATCCTCATCTGTCTGCCAAAGTACCGGGACCGGGATAAAGCTCTCAGAATAGCCTCTTAAGTTATACTCAGAAAGCGGTGGGCAACTCACTTTTAATAGAAAAATGGCCTTGTTTTTCCTGGATCTGAGTGCAATCCTGGTGAGCCACAGAAAGGAATATAACCATGTTCAGAAGGAGATGCATGCAGGTAAAGCTCCAATTCAGCCTTCTGCATCCAGCGATTTTGAGAGCCGCCTTACCTAATGGAGAGAAGAAATTCTTCAACACATGCGGGCGTGAAGGCAGTATCTTTTCTCCCAGACTTCGTGGGAGGTGGTGGGTCCTGAGCCGCACCAGTAAGGACAAGTGCAATATTGCAGTTCCTCCAATTCCAGGAGGAGAACGACATTTCCTGCACATCCTTTACACAAACTATCTAGTGACTCTTATGTGTAGCTGCACTTGAAAGAACTGTTCTTTTCTAATTAAGTGGGTGTTAAATTGTTCATATTTTAGGTTGCTTATATACCAACTAATCTAAGTTTTTGTACAAAAGAGCTCCAGACCCAACAAGGAATTATTTAGGCATGATATCTTTAGAGAGCGTTCAACAGAGGTCACGGTCGGTGATTTTGGATGGTGCGGAATGTTCATCCAAAAGGAATGGGGAGGTTTTGGTTTTACTTGAATTTTTCTGTTTAGTTTGTTCATAAGACAGACACATTTTTTAAACTTAGTGTGGAGAGGCCACAAAGTGAGCAACTGTCAAACCTATAAAATTTTCACATGAATAAGGTGGTGAAATTTGTCAGTTTTTTAATGTCAATGGTCTAAATTGACCTGTGGAAAGGAAAAAGGTGCTAACATATTTAAAAAAGATTGAAATGGATATAACCTTTATCAAGAAGACCCATCTTACCATACTAGAGCACAACAAATTAAAGAGAGGGTGGATAGGCTATGTCTACTCTTCATCTTTCAACTCTAAGGGAAGAGGAGTCACTATTTTCATAAATAAAAACATTCCCATCATTATTCAGGAAACAATTAGTGATCCATTAGGCCGCTATGTTTTACTAAATTGGTCAATATATTCAGAATATTGGACATTACTAAATCTCTATGCCCCCAAATACGATGACATTTTCTTTTTTCAAGACATTTTTCTTAAATTAACAGCGGGCCTGTAACCCCCGCCAATGTAATAATGCCCACAAACGTAATAAACCACAAACGTTATAAAAATATGCAGCTTTTAATGTAATAATCCTGCAAACGTAATACATTTTCCACAAATGTAATACGCGTGCCTACTACAAACATAACACGCGATTTCCCACAAATGTAATAACTGTTACGTTTGTAGAGATTTATTACGTTTGTGGGGAGGTGAAAATCTTCAACTTTCAATGTTGTAATAACTTCCCACAAATGTAATAACGCAATGAATAATGGTTGTTGCTGCTGTTTGATTGTTGTTGTTCTTACCTACTAATAGCCTACTGACCGTTTTATCGTCAAATTGTAACTAACTCCATATTATCTCGCTTAATATGCCAATTGCATAATTTAGCGAATTTGCAAGTCCAGTCACTTG
>CAAKHG010012938.1:12731-23850 GCA_901007715.1 Dactylopterus volitans | reverse complement strand
TCCGCGAAAAGATGCTGTACACGTAACATCGTTAAATCCTTATGATAATATGATATTATTTAGGCCCACTGCCAAAATGTTTATTTAATGGTGACAATGCAGCTTTACTTTGACTGTTAAGGCCAGAGCATTGAAGTGGGGACCCCATTAGAACTGTAACTGTCATTATTTTTAATTATCATTATTTTACATTTTTCCAAAAGGCTTGCATTTTTGAGGGCTTAAATGTACTTGATGGTGCATGACACGTGGCATGCAAATCCGTCGTGGCAAATAAATGTGATATTTCATAGAAAGTTGCAGTGGCCGGCAAGCCCAGGAAATGGCAAAAATTGTTACATTCAATTCAAAATTGCAGACGTCCTATAGGAAATGGCATATTTGCTCAACTGTATGAGTTCACACTGGTATATTTGTGTCGATGTCACAACTGTGTAACATCATCACAGTAGTTTAAATATACTTTTTTTTTTAGCATTAATTCAGCAATTTTAGGCAATACTACCAATACTATCATCCAGCTCTCTGAATTCACATTCATTTTCTGCAGGAAATGCATTTTGTCAACTAACGACTCATGCTATGATTAACATGCAATTATGAAACTAGCCAGGGATAGCAACAATACTCCGTTGGCTACTTGCTCCGCTCAGGGTGCAGGGGGATGCTCAACGCTGCTTGCAGCTTTAACTCTATATATTGTTGTCAGTGTGTGTGTTTTCGTGGACGCTAAAACTAAATTTGTCGGATCGATGTGTGAAGCAAAGATTTAAGATTCACATCTATAACCAGCTGGCAGGTCACTGGAAGCATTTAAAAGTCATTATATATAAGAGCCTTCCCCCTCTGCCTTTTCTTAAAGCAATATTCTCATGTGAAAATACATCTAACATCACAAAACCAAAAGTGGAAATATAGAAGAGATTTCCCCATTAATGAGACGCTGATGATTTGGCCTATTTGTGCAGATTTAATTATAACACTTCTCCGCCCACAAGCGGTATCTACCTGGTAGCCTGAATGCTGAGTGCCACAGCAGCCACCAGCGGAGATGTCACGGTGCTGAAAACGGTCGAATTTCCTCTCATAAAAATAAAAATAAAAGATTTAAATCACTTAAAATGGTGTCTGCATTTTCACATTCACAAATACCTCTGTGGTAGCACTGCACGAGTGCAGTACGTCTCCCTCTGCATGAGCTTCATACTTAGGACCTTAACTGTAACCGCAAGATGACTAAACAATAAATCAATACAAAGACCACAGACAAATATGAGACTTAAAATTTGAAAGAACATTTTCTCTATAGAGACTATAGTTCTACTCAAAGAGAGAAGATTCTGAATAAATTACCTATAGCTAGGACCTTGAGTTTTTAGATTACCTAATAACTACCAAGGAGGCTATATTTTCATCCATGTCTGTCTGTCTGTCTGTCAACAGGATTACTCAAAAAATAATAAACAGATTTTGATAAAACTTCAACAGACTGAGTTGTCGGCACGTGTGTTCACAACTCTGCTAAGAACTGTCTTATCTCTGCAAGTCCTGTTGAAATTTGATTTAATTTATATCTGACAAGCAGGTGTTTATTTTGACCACGTTCAGCTTCTGTGTTGTACCGCTGCCTCCACAGAGGCGACTAGAATGCACTTTAATATGGGAACCCTTTTTACATTTTCGTTTGTGCTGCATTACACAATGATATTTTGCTAATCAACATGTAATCTTAACAGTAATAATAATAATAAATGTATTAAATAAATGATATTCACTGATTAACTGATAAAATACTCAGTACATTAAATCAGCAGAAAAACAGTTGTTAGTGATTTTTTTTTTTTACCATTGTGACATGCGGCAGAAATATGATGGGAAATGATACTGCCCTGGTGAGGATTTGTATGCTTGTGTGGTCTATGAGTGAGTGGATGTAGTTACTTGTGCATCTTATATTTTAGTTAGCCATGAAGTTGAGTGTGAACTTTGAAATGACCAATAATAACAAGAAGAATGATGAAGATAATCACACATCCAGCTAATATGTTTGGAAGTGTCACTTGATAAAAGATCCAGCACACTGTTCTTGTGCTCACAATTTATTCATTCTATTGACGTTTCAGTGTCTGTCGACCTCCCTCAGAAGTATTTCAAACAACCTGAGAGAGCTTCTACGTCAAGAACGTTAACTATATCAGAAAATTAGGGAACACAAGAGCTCTATAAGGAGGAATGAGAGAGACAACCCAGTAGCAGTGCTTTTTAATGACTTTAAACATGACATCATCACTCAGGTTCTAGGGCCCAGAAAAACTGACTTTGCCAGAAAAAAATGTGGAAACAGACTTGATTGATTGTGTTTGGAATCTCTCTTGTTCATGTTCAGAGATAATTATTGAGAAACACTCCCACAGTACACTGACAGTCTATTTAAGATCATTGTTGTAAGACACTGTTCTAAACACTTTTGAGATAGCTCAAAGGGGCCGAAACGTCAGTGGTAGTAGTGGTGATGGTTAATAAATTGTGATGCTTGGTTTGTCAAAATTCAAGACAACCTAAAGTTAGCACAGACATGTGTTCGTTTCATCTGAGCTCACATGGTTGGCAGCAAAATGGGAGCAGAGGATCGCTGCACTATTTGCATGTAATAATGGAGCTGCAATGCTCAGAACAAGCACATTATTTCATGTTCTTGTGTAATGATTGTATCACGTTACAAATTATAGAGACTTAACAGCATATCTATGTATATTGCTTTTTTTTTTGCTGATTTATCTGTTTGCGCTTGCTATACACAGCTATGCGCAGCACGTGGACATTGTTATGCTGTAATGCTGCTGAGACACATGAATCAATATTCATAAATTACAGTGCTCTTTCTGTAATGGAGAGCTACTGCAGCATTGTACCAAGTCTGACATGTATTTATTGCATACTGACTGATATGAAACAGTCATGCATTCAGTCTAATCACAATACTGTATTACCGGAGGTTAAATGGATGAACTGAAAAACCTGGGCACAGTGACCAGCGTGAATTTTGAGGTGTTATGTCTCGTAGTGTCAATAGCCAATGACTTTTTTGATTTGTGATTGTTAAAGTGGCCTTCCTTTGTTCTGTTCTTCTTTTTTTCTCAAACGCCTAATCTCATGTCTTTGTTTCTTCTCTTGGCCCCATATGCAACATTAATAACTGAAAGCATTAAATGCAGACACTGATTTTCGGTGGCCGGCCAGTCTGCAGCCCTGCACTCTGAGTCTAAGTTGGGGCACATCTGTCTGTCAAAAGAGCCCCTGCCCGCCAACCCACCACTTCAACACCCACCCAGCCCCCGCCCTGCCTCACTCCCACCCTCCAAATGAGCCATTATGCACACGGCTGGTATGCAAACACTCGTTCTGTATGTGCTTTCAGGATTCCTGGACTCCGTGATCTGTAAAGCTCACATTTTAATGCCTTTGGCAAACTAAGGACCATCCACAATGACTGACATTTTCTAAAGCAACAATAACTGCGCAACTGTCCTTCTCACCTTCACTTGCCATTATACACACTCTTAACACACATAACAATACCCTGTGTACGTATATCACATGCGTATACAGGGTGTACAAAAAAAATGCATAAGGTAGGATGAGGGTGTGTGTGATTGAGATTGTACACAAATCTAATGGATGTGCATGTTGTGTGAGAGACTATAATATACTGAGGGTGCATGATAACCTATAACAGAGAAATTGGGTGTGAAGGTCTTTGTAGGAAAAACAAATGATTTAGATATTCTTAATTTGGAAAAGGTATTAGTGAACCAAAGAACAGTTTCAATTCTCAGCTCCTGATTGGTTGACGCCTTGGAAACAAGACTCCTACCTATGCAGTGTAAGTGCAGGTAATGTTTAGCATTCAAGGAATTTAAGTCAAGCCAAAACATTTGTGAGAGCACAACCAAGGACACCATTACTGTGACTTAACTGATTAATCACCCTCAATTCTCATCATCTAGAGCAGTGTTTCCCAGTCCTGGTCCTTGGGGGCCCCCCCATCCTACATGTTTTATTTGTCTGTCTGCTCCAACACGCCTTATTCAAATGGATGGGTTGTTACAAGGCTTCGACAGAGCTTGATGATGTGATGATGCTTTCAATCAGGTGTGTTGGAGAAGATCAGAACCAATACAGTATATGAACTGGATCGGTGTCATCAGGACAGGCCTGAAAACCACTGTCCTAAACTATCTCTCATGAATATTACACCTTAAGCACATGTCTGCACATCTGAAAGAGCCAGGCTCTGTATATCTATGCATGCATGCGTCAGTGATGGCGGGGAAATACACCGAGCACTAAAGCCGTGGTGCAGGTGCACTACTGCAGTGTCTTGATCCTGGTCCTCGGGGTCCCCCCATGTTTTAGATGTCTCCCTGCTCCAACACACCTGATTCAAATGAATGGGTTGTCATCAGGCTTCTGCAGAGAATGATGATGAGCTGGGAGACATCTAAAACATGTGCGGTGGGGGGGTGGGCCTGAAGACCAGGATTGGGAAATACAGTGACTGTGAACCCAAGAGAATGTGTTCAGTCCACTGAGGTGTGGGCGGGCGGGAAGAGATGATAGGGCGCACGTGAATGGAGGAGAAAGAAGTGCTCCACTCCTGTCGCCTTGGGTGCATGTACAGCAGGAATTATTCTCTGCCCTGTGGGGGCCATTTGACTGTTCTGTCACCCTCCACAGAAGCCTGACTATGCCTTAAAGTGCTCAGCTCCATGTCTGCAGTTTGACATGCTTGATGTTAAGCACATGCATACAGTATATTGGGAATGACGCGAGCTGTAAGGGAAAGCATTTTGTCAGTTTGTAGAATAATCAAGAATAGAGGCGCTCCAGTGCAGCGTGTGCATGCATGTGCATGTGAACACACCTGCCCGGGATTCAAACCAGAGCTGGAACTTGAAAGCAAATATGCAAGATGAAATAGTTAGAGACTGCTCAACAACAACAACGCTCACAGAATGTGGGGGACAGATTTATATTTGTGATACCTGTGCCACCCAAAACACGTAGATCACACAAAAGTGTGATGTCTCCTTTGAAATAGCAGCTGTCAGCTTAACGCTTGACCTGAAAATACACTTCTGCAATCAGTGTGAATGTTGTGTAATTCAAGGTACAACTCCTCAGTAAGACCAGGGATCGGGCTGAAGGGGTTCCAGGTCCTGCTTAAGTCAACATCATTGGCGTAATGAGGAGAAATGCACACATACACAAACACACACCGGAGATGGGAACCCTTGCTGCATAGTAAGTGTGTTTCATTCATCTACATGGATTGAGCCTTCTGTAGAATTTCTACTCACACCCACACATTAAGCAGCGCATTGATCCTTTCACTCCACAGCGTAATACAGATGAGAAAATGATTGAACAAAGCTCCAAATATACTGTGTATAGTCGCTGTGTCATGGGGCAGGGTCAATGCAAATTTCTATATCACCAAGCAATCTTATCTGCACATTTCACTAAAACCCAGTCATACGTATAATTAAACTCAACTTGTGTTTTTTGTAGTAAAAACATATATTTGTAAAATTAACTTTTTTTTTCTCTCTCTCTCTCTCTCTATCTGACATTTCTCCTCGTGTGCCACTGAGTTCACCAGTTCGGAGTCCATCAGTGATCGACCCTGCTGTGCAAGTATGACTGGTGCCTTTCTCCTCTCATCACGTACACCAATCCATCAGCCCAGAGGGCGTGGATTAATGAGTGTTAGCAGAGCCTCTAACAAAGCCTTTTTTTTTTAAATTAGGCTCACATCGACAGTGCAGCTGCAGTATTTATCACATGCTCACTTTGATCGAAACTTTAAAAAATGACCCCCGCGCCACCGCCGCCGCCGCCCCCTCCATCACTCACTGTCAAAACGCACAGTATCATATCAAGCCTTGATTGGGCGCATGCATTAAGTTGGTGCTGCGTGCAACAGAGGTGGCGGGGGTGTGGAGGCTGTGGGGGGAAAGTGCCTCATCTCCAAATTAGCAAAGCTAATTTTCACACATCGCTGACCAACCGATTATGCTGCACTTTCCTAAGCGGCGTATGAATGACCGATCAGACAGGTGGGATATCGATTGGGCGATAATTCAGAGACGATAATGAAGGATGGGGATGCACAACTGTCAAAGCCTGCTGACATGCCATCGAAGTGGAGCCAAATGGCAAGAGACCGACATCGGATGCAGTGTACTCACTCGCCCTCAGGTGCGTTAGAGGAGCATCCCGGTCTCTCACGGCCAGCTTGTCAGATGAGTTCTCCTGGGACAGCGCGCCTTGATCCTCACTAACATTCTTCGCAGTGCTCCAGCTTCCTCACAGCCTCTCCTTGCTCATCCTCTTAAGACATCACAATAAAAAAAAATAAAAAAAACCCAAAACAGCTGGATTCTGAGTAAATGTCTGTTCAACTGTTGTTACCCGATCACAGTGGTCTGTCTCTCAATACGCAGGGCAGAAGTGGCGGCAGTGGATTCCTATTTGAGGGGATGCTGACGCGCAACCGGAGGGGCTCGCCTCCCTCATCTGGCTCCATTAGCGCGCAGCCAGGCAGCAGCACCATGTGACTGAAACGACCGTCAAGACACACACGGTGACGCAATTCATTTCCGGTGATGCCTTTCAAAATAATGCTGATCGTCTGACACGGGGAAAGTCTCGAAATGAAATAGGCTGATTGATATAACGACGGAAGGGCAACACATTTCAAGTAAAGACTGACAATTGTCTTGGCTTTCATTATTTTTACTTAGAATGGAAAATTATATTTACCGACGTTCCACACAGTGCATACAATATGTACACTAAACACATAAGGACATAAAGTCTGTCGATGCAATTTTTTTCTCCTTCTTTCCCACATCCAGCATGAGAGCAAAGTGGCGATGCTGCCAAAGAAAGTTAACAAGAACCAGGTACAGTTATGCAAAATCTGCTTCAAAACATACCACTAAATATCCCACTGAACTTACTTGAATATTTGATAAGAATGACGACTCCTCAGGTCGGACCGTGTTGCTCGTTTCTACGAAAACAGGTTAGCACAGCAATTTAAGCTAGCTAAAAGCTAACTCCTGTTGGCCCGGTCGGCTTGCATGGTGGGAAGAGGGCTTAAGTTTTTGGTCCAGAATCACTGTAATTTATTTTCTCCGTTCTCTTGAACCTCAGACAATCCCTTTCACATAGCAGACTGTGTGAGCAATGCAGTTATTCTCAGACCAAGGATTACAAAGCCTGTCATTAAATGATATTTCTCCCACACGTTGGTGCAGCAGACAGAACCGGTAAGCTAACAAGGCAGCAATCTTGTCAGGTTTGTGATCAACCAGGCAAATTTTGATTTTACGCCTTGTGATTGTGAGATACTAGACACAATTTTCTCAGGATGGCATGTATCATATTTTATTTATTTATTAATTTTTGAATAATTTGAGTATGTAACTATCCAATCTCAATGAAGTTTTTGTACAAGAGCGAGTATTGGCAGTACATGCAGCTGCCCAGACAGGTCCACCTCCCTAAAACAGTAGACTTATCAGATTAACAACAACTAGTAAAACGCAAGTAAGAAACATATTTGCCGTCTGCCTTTTAGAATATAAAGTTTGAGGTGTGAAGAGCGCCGCTTTCAGTGCTGAGCGTCCAGGTGACCAGCGTTTATTTGGAAAGGCAGCGTCTCACATCCTGTGTCTTTCTAGGTTGTGTGGGGCTTGACGCAGCTCTGGAGGCATCCATTCAATTATTATCGACCTCACAGATGAGTGACACCAAGCGGTCAGTCTGAGAATAACGCATAACTGCCAACAAACGATTCTGGGGACCAGCATTTCCCTAACAAGCATAAATTGCGATAAATTATTGACTTGCTCCTCATAATAGCATCTGTATTTATTCTCCATTGAGTCTGGAACTTACTTCATGGTAAAATGTTTTTTAAAAAATGCAATGAGACTCTGCTACCAAAGGACACGTGTAAAATTTTAAACATTTATGAGCATGCTTCTAAATAAAGTAAGCATTCATATGCTTGTCGGACAGCCAGGAGTGGCTGTATTTTGTGGCTGCAGTATGTAGGTTAGTTTGTGCTGATAGATTTTCCCATGGAGCCGAAAGAAGCAGCTCATTTTGCTGTTGATATAAGGTTAGGTTGTGATGTATTGTTCACCACAGGGGCAGAGTTAAAAGCACCAATGTAAATGACCTGTTCTTTCTCTGTTATCCATACCAACTCCGTGGGTAAAGTACAGTATTTCAGGCTGAGTAATGCCATCCTTTGTAAGCAAACTACTGTTGCACTATAATGATTTTGGGGGAAATCAAGTGTAAGAAAGGACTGTGTACAGTTTGCTCTGAGGTCTCTGTCGGCCTCAGAAATTATGAATTGTCTTTTGGACATTACTGATTCACTGTCCTCTTCAGTGTCTCCATGCATTAGACTTATTCACTGGTTGTTTGAGTGTGTGAGAGTAGAAACTGAGAGGCCATGAGTGAAAAAGAGAGAAATAATGAGTGGGAAATAGAAGCGACAGCAAAAAAGGCTTTCTAAGGGTGAAAAGCTTTGTCCTTTTGAGGTCTTTTTTCTATTGTTGTCCACTATGAGCCAGACTGCTGGGTCTCCTTCACAATGCAGGTCCCCTCAGAGCAGTGCACCACTGGCTGTCCTGTCACTTCATATTAGCGTCTTTGTGGAGAACAGCAGCCCCTGAGGGCCTGGACACACTTGTCATGAAAAAAGTGCTCGGGACACACACACACACACACACACATATTCAGGCGTACACATACACACGCACACTGAGTCGATAAGAAGGTGTTGGGCAAACTGAACAAAACGCAAACCCAAAGAAACCCTCCATTAAGGTTTCTAATAGAACTGCAACAGTGACCTTATTTTAGCCCTGGCTTTCCTGTCTCGGTCATGGTCTCCACCACTCACCCAGCATCTTTCCCCTACACACACTCACATGGCACACATTCAGAAAACATGCTCTCATAAGAAATGCAGCTGTGAATGAATGAGTGAGCTTCGTACATGCAAGAGAGATGCAGGATAGCAGTCGCTAATGTATTCTACTAGGAGCTCTTGCACTGGCTTGCTTGATGTGTAACTGTAAAACGTGACATCTGTTACTACCATTGTTGCATTCATCTTTTCAAACTCCAGCCTTATTAAAACCAGCATAAGTGTATTGTGAATTGTATCTCAGATTCCAACATTCCCAGAGATTTCAAATACACCGTCCTCATTCCATGTCATATTTGTGGTTCCAGTTAATGTAATTGTGTATCCAAATGTACATCATTTTTTAGATTTGAATATTTAAAACAGTATAAGCATCATACATTTTTTATGAACTGTTGACACCAGCTGGAAAAAAAAGTTAACTGTGACAATTAATTTAGGACCTAGAAAATGGTAATTTGACAAAACAGTCTCTAATCAAGGCCATTAGATAGATGCAGTCCCTGTCTCTGCGCAGATTCACTGTTACGTATTTATGAAGTTTGCCCATCAGAGACAAGAAAATAAAAGACAAAAATGAAATAACTGAAGAATAGACAATCAGTCAACAATAGACTTCATCTCAGAAGGGAGGTGCAGGTGCAGCATGGGCTCGTGTGGCACCGACACCTTCAAACTGATCACAATGCTTATTTCTTCAATTGCGACCTGTCATTATGAAAGCGCCACGGTTACATAACAAAAACCTTTGTGTTTGCAGGCATGGCTTCCATAATTATCCTGCGGTTATTTTTGGCAACGGAGGATGAGCTCCCCCTGGACCCAGCAGGACGCAGGCGGGCAGGGGCTGGTGTAGGATGGCGGAGAAGAGGGGAGTGGCACATTAAAGGTGCAGAGCGGAGGAGTGTGTGATGAAATGGGATGTGAAGTGTTCCCTCACTCTGCCCACAGACGCGTAAAAGATTTATCAAGCTAGTGAGGAGAGAGGTGGGACCTGCCTCCATGCACTTTAAGGGTGTAGAAAAGGAGGACGGCGACTAAGAGAGTTGCTTTTAAGATCTTTTCCATTATATATCATACTGTGCAGCGGGCGGCTACTGAGGAGGCAAATGGAGACGGACAAAAGGTCTGTGTGGGGAAAGGGAGGCAGGACACGGAGGATTTGGAGAGAAGATGGAGGGAACAATAGTGGAGGCTGAGCGTAAATAAAGTTGACATATGGCCTGTAATACTGATATGAAACAATAACTTCCCCCCAAACAATAAAGAGCCTCTCACATCGGCTTAGTGTGTGTGTGTGTGTGTGTGTGTGCGCGCGTGCGTGCGCGCATGTGTGTGTGTTTAGTAGGTCTTTTTTTTTTCTTTTACTACCTGAATTCACCACACTATCATCATGCTGTTGCGTTTGTGCTGCATTTCAATGATTTTTTTTATTTATTTATTTTTTTCAGAAAAGCACACAAGCTTAACAGCGTATGTGCAGCGCCACCTCGACACACTTTGTTTGGCTTTTTAAAAGTGGGTGTATTTCGCTATGCGGCCACAAGATGGCGCTTTTTCTCCATCATCAGTCTGAGTATTAGATTCATTGAGTCCGTTGCTTCTCCTCAATACACACACACATACACAAATGAAATATTCGATCCAAACAACAAAAATGATGATAATAACGTCAAGGAGTGTTTTTTTTTTTGGCAGACACCCGGATGACTCTTTTATCCATGAAATATATCAACAACTGCTTTTGTCAAGTAGTTTGTATTGGTACCTGACACACCTCCCTTTCAAATTGTCTCAACAAGAATGCCAATCAGTGCGCATTCTCGGGGCAGCAACCATGGCGGTACATTGATTGGCTCGCTTGGAACACTTGAACGAACAGGCGCGCACCTTCTTGTTTGCCCGCAGACATCCGCGAATGACCAGCAGACGCCCTCAGCCTGATCCCAGCCGCTGGTGTCTATTGCCCCCCTCCGCGCACCGCCCCCCCCCCCCCCCCCCCCCTCCCCCCCCCCCCCCCCCCCCCCCCCCCCCCCCCCCCCCCCCCCCCCCCCCCCCCCCCTCCCCCCCCCGCCCCCCCCCCCCCCCCCCCCGCCCGCCGGG
>CAAKHG010012937.1:23627-32998 GCA_901007715.1 Dactylopterus volitans | reverse complement strand
ACAGACATGATTGGCTGTCATCCACAGAGCCAGATGGATATGTATGCGTGCGCGTGTGTGTGTGTGTGTGTGTGTGCGTGCGTGTGTGCGTGTGTGCGCAGAACAATGAGTGTTACAAGGAGAAAGAACAAGCCCAGATGCAAGAGGCTGAAATAACTCAGGAGCAGAAGCGAAACATGAGCAAGGATGGAAAAAACAACTGAGAGATAGTCGGCGACAACAAATGACAAAACTGAAAAAGAAACACGGTCAGGAAAAGTGTGCACGAGACTCAGCTGACCCGGTACCGGACCACTCCAGAGAGGGACTGAATCACAATGGACTATGAACCCAAGAAATCCAAGAAGGTACAGTAGCAGAAGCAGTCGTAGTAGCAGTAGCAGTAGTAGTAGTACTTTCATTGCAATTCATCATGTTATTATTTTGGGCGCTGCTGGGCTGGTGTATCCAGCTCTCAAAAGACCAACCAACAAAGTCGATGCATTCATTTCCCTCTCAAGGTTTCCAAACTGTCTGAGGAGCGCTGGTCCTTGCATCCACCATCGACTTTTTTAAAGCAGAGTCACACATGTCTTTAGAGTTTCAGAGTGGAGGTCATTTAGAACATGAAACCGGAGACGTTTGACTTTTTACTTTTTCTTAAGAATACTCAGACCGGTTGATAGATCACCAAAACTATTTGCTGATTAATATAATAGTTGACAACCAGTTGCTGCTGCTGAGTAAATTATATTGTTAGGCTTGAGCAAATAGTGGCTGGGTTAGTAGGGGGAACGCCATTTAGGAAGCTATGAAGTTAAACTTTAGGAAAGAAGGAGAAATATTTGGAAAACTGGGCACAAAGAGATAAAAACTCAAGTGGAACAATTTCCATGCGTCTTGGTCTGACCCGCACATGTTGCCGCGTTCCACAACTTCATCACAAAATCCAATTATTTCCTCTTTTTGTCTGTGCAAAGAAACGGGAGGAACAAAGCTAATTTTTTATTATCCTCCCGTCTTTTTTTTTTTTTCCTGGCAATTACATTCAGCTGACAGCGGAGATGTTCATCAGAAATCAGCCTCGTTCGGATAAGCAGGACTCCATTCCTGCCATAATTCAAAGAGACAGACTGGACAGGTTTCTGGCTCTGAATCAAGCGGCTAATGAACTCTCTACTCCGTGCGAGTGTGTGATGTCCATTCAACTGATGTCTTCGAGCCACAGATGCATTTGTGTTAGCGGGCGTCTAACAGTGTGTGCTGTGTTTTAAGTGAATCTCAGCAGGGAGCTGTCAGAGACGGCTGCTCACCTGTCAATCATAGCTGGGACAGCCAAGGGGGAGATGTGCCGCGCTGGCACACGCACGCGCGCACACACACACACACACACGCACACACGCACGCACATGCACACACTGATATAATGAGGCATGTATGGGCACGCACATTAACCTTCCTCCGCGAGTTTCGAGTTCAAATCCCAGCCTGAAGCATCCCAACAATGACTGGAAACCGTCGCGTTAATGAGCCCAAATACTAAACTGCTGAACAATCTTCAAAATAAAACCAGTGAGTGGAGTGAATGTTGTTTTTTGGGGCGCCATGTAGTCGCTAGAATCAGGGGTATAAGAGAGGCTCACAGACACCAGAATTATGAGATTTCCATCCTTGCAGGATGATTAATGTACAGGGTTTTGGGCGTCTTAAAATGCCTTGGTATAAATCAGTACGGTGAATTGGTCTGATCTCTATCTGTCTGTCTGATATTTTTTCTGTCTCCCTCTCCAGGGCTTCGTCTCTCCCATTAAGCGGCTGGTTTGGTCCAAATCCAATCGCAGGCCAGTGGACCGGGGCAGCGTTTACCGCCGCCCGCTGCACACCGTTCCCCTCTACGCCCCCGACTACCTCATCCACCCTGAGAGACTCATTTTTGATTATGTGGAGAAGGAGGTCAAGGTGAAACTTAAAACTGGAGAAAAGTATGACGCAAAATATGATGCATGCTCGAGACGTGACTGACATCACAACGAATCTTTTGAACTCCCCCCCCTGTAACAGTTCCTAGGCCACCTCACCTGGGTGTCTGTGTCACTGAACCCCTCCAGCCGAGATGAACTGCTGCAGCTACTGGACACAGCCAGGGTTAGTCACCAATAACTGACATTACCACCTCTGGCGCTACTATTCATCTATAATCTAGCTATGTGAAACCAATAACCTACCTCAAATGAATTCAGGCTTTTATCAGCCATGGAACATTGGTCAGGTTGTCAATTACTGGTTATAATTCTTCTCAAGGAGGGTTAGTGATCAATACATTCTTTAAATGCCATCACTGCGGTTAGTAATAAGTAATTTGTGTATAATCAAAGCTGTTAGTGATGACAAGCATCTGTAACAGTTTTGTGGTCACTGGTTAGCCTGCAGTGATATTATTTTTTCATTGCTTTGTTTGTTTATATGTGTGTTCTTGTTTTTTTGTTTGTTTTTTTTGTTATTTTAGAAATATGATGCTATTTGTAAATTATTTACCGCGACAAAGTGGCAAATTTAACAATACTACTCTTATTCCTGCTCTCTTTCATTCAGTATAGGGAATTTTGTGTTATTTTAGATTCTTTTATTTTGCCAATGAACAAAATGAAAATAAAAACTAAACTAATCCAATCTATTACTAATCTATATTAGATTATTAACAATAATAGTCATTCTGTAACCAACTACTGCTGTGGCTCGTTATCAGTATAGCTTACATTGTTTGGGATAGTTGTCGATCCACATCTAAAACCAATCACTAATTACTAGTGGCAGCCATTCAATAACATACCCGCTCCTTGTCAGTGATCATTAAGCAGTAATTGTAAATGATTGCATTTGTGATATCAGAGTTGCAAAATGAAACAAAGTAACAACTGTTCATCTGTCTGTGCGCCAAAACCCATTAATCTATAATCGGACTCCTTGAATGTTTGCCGGCAGCAGTTGAAGGTGCTGCCTCTGAAGACCAGCACGGAGCAGGACTGTATCCTGAGTCTGTCCGCCCGCTGTCTGCTGCTGACGTGGAGGGACAACGAGAAGCTGCTGATGAGGATTCCCACACACGAGATCGCTGCTGCCTCCTACCTGAGAGACGACGCACTGCACCTGCTGGTCCTCAAGACAGGTGAGGAGTCACCTGCGGATCAGACAAGCGCTGTCTAACAGGTAATTAGGTCTTTACAAGCGCTAATTGTTAACCAAGATAAAATCGTGCTCTAACTTTAGATCCTATAGCTGCAAAAAAAAAAAGCAAAGTTGAATATCATGGGTGCGAATCACAAAAGACCCCATGATTCCATATTATCACAAAACTTGATTAGTGCTATAATATTATTGCGATTTTACGATATGCTGGGTAACGCAGTAAAACATGTTGCAATTTACTGAGATTTTGTACAATTTTTTTCAATTGCAAATTATGTTCCAAAGGAAAAAAAATATGTGTAATCTTATAAGATAAAGCTCTCTTTGCTCATCTCATTTCAGTTATTTTATATGGCACCAAAATGGAATTGTTAAAGAGCCTGACTATCCTAAATACCCGCCCTCAAAAGATTCATGCACATTTGCAATTTGCATAAAGAAAGATTGATACATGCATCGGTGCATCAATACAATATCACCGCACAAAATATTGTGATTATTAACTATAAAGAAATCTTTTAGCCCCATAAATTCACAATTATGTATGAGTCTTAATGAAGTAACAAAAAAAGGGTTGAACATTTGAAAGTGACACAACATACAAGTTTAATTCAATAAATGGGTTTGTAATGCTTTTGATGCTTAATTGCTTTTTTTCTGTGAGTCTATAAATGGTTAACTTAAAAGTTCTTGTCTGGAATTGTCACATTGCTTTTTTTTATGCTAGTAACACATATAATCTTATCAACAAATAATAAAGTCAATAAGAATCTAAAATACGCTTGTAAGGACCTAATAACCTCTTAACAGGCACCTTTATGTAAGGCTTTACGGAATTTACTAAAGTCATGTTTTCAGTTCTCAGGTGACAAAAGGAGACTATTTGATAAACCCTGAAATCAACACCATTAATTGTCTGTATAATCTTAGAAAACACATCAAGGGACTCGTAAGGAACGAGCTAACACTTTTAGATCTCTTCAAGACTTTTCCCACATTTCCTATAAACTGAGAGCAGTTAACTTCTGTAGCGTTCCTCCATGAGGCTTCTGAATATCAGCGTTAGAGCCACGGCCACATATTTTTAAGTTACATGGAAGTTTGATAGTGTTCACCCCCAGTTTGTTTTATTCACCTTTGATCGACTTGATGGTTGATTTGTATGTGGTTGAGTGAATGTGTTCATTTCTGCCGGAAATATGATCACACCTCAATCTGAAACAACTTTAAAAAGGGAACACCGCAATTTTTTTTTTTTTTCATCAAAATGGCTGTCATAGGCAGATTCGCTTGGACTGGAGGCTGAACTACCAACAATCCGTCTGGACACCCTTTCCATATTCCCGCTACCATCCTGTCTGACAGGGAGTAAATGTTCTTATGTGACATTTAGAGATGCATTGTGATGGTGGGTTTGCAATTTTCATGCAATAGTTTTGAACTGCGACTTTCAGTAGCTATTTAATTGGATTTATTTGCTAATTAATTGCATCCAAACATCATTACAAAGAGACCGAGTTTTGTTTCCCATCAGTCTTGTTAAAAATGATAAAGTTACAGTGATGTTTAACATTTTTAGTGGGAAATGTAGGAAATGTCAGGCAGCATAAAGTTGATTGGCTAAAGGTGGCACAATTAAAAGTGACTGGCACAAACTGATAAACATTTTTTTCCCCCCGGGGAGCATCATGATTTCTATTTTTCGACCAAAGGTAGTGATAACATTCTCTGTACCATAGGTCTCAACGTGGACAGCGTGGTCGCCGGTGACGACAGCCTGGACAGAAAAAAGCCAACAGGCATCGATGGCCGACGTCAGACCATGAGCTGCAACGCTGACCCGCGACCTGCAGGGGGCACGATGGAGCGACGGCACACCATCTGTGGAGTCGACTGGAGGCCGTCACTGTCCAGGAGTAACCATGACAAAAACCAGAACGTGGAGAGGGCAGGTGGAGGAGAAAGAGGGGGAGGAGGGAGTCTGGAGAGAAGGGGGGCGGGGGGGAGCTGGGAGAGGAGGCAGCAAGCGCGAAAGCCAGGGGGGAGCTGGGAGAACCGCAGGGCGAGGCCTATGAGCGGCAGCTGGGGGGTGGGTGTGGGAGGGGGAGGCGGCGGCGGGAGCTGGGAGAGGAGGCATGGAGGGGGAGCAGGGGGGAGCTGGGAGAGGAGAGGAGGAGGCGGTGTGGGAGGAGGTGCAGGTGGTATGGGGGGAAGCTGGGAGAGGAGGCAGGCCTGCACGGGGAGCTGGGAGCGGGGGAAGAGCTACGGCAGCTGGGAGAGGAGGAACCACAACCCCCTGGAGCCGACGCCCTGCCCGGATGCCTACTGCAACCTGGTCATCCTGGCCGTGGAGAACCGGGTGCGTCACCTGATTTACTCCCATAACCTCTCGCACCACAGTATTACGCACACGTTGAGTAATTTCACTATAAAAGTGTACTGAATATATCGGCCCATTTATCAATATGAAATCCAGTATCGGTCGCACTCTAGAGGCGCCGCTTTACTGTAGAGGCTTTTTTCCCCTCAGTGGTCAGCATGCAAGATAATCGCCTTTTGCTGAGCGGCACAGACGCCGACGTTCCCCTCAATTGATAATGAAAAGAGCTGTGCGGATTCATTTTTCACCGGAAACCACCGGTTGTGATGATTCAATGAATTGAGTGCTTTTGCTCTGAGATCCCTCAATGTTAACCAAAAAAACAAGTTATAAATGCGGTGTGGCTGACATGCAGTGTTAACCGGAGGCACACTCCAACAGTCACACCCAGTTAGCATGAGGATGTGGGCCACCTCTGGCACTAATCCCGCACTGCTGGCCTTCCTCTAGCCGGGATAAATTGGTTTTAAGCCCAAAAGCATGCAAAGCAGCAAATACGGCACAAATTATTTCAAGTCATTCCACTTCCCTGCAAAGATATGGCACAGTCGACATACGCTAATCTGCGCGTAGACCAAGTGGCCCAGATCTGGCCCGCAAGAATTTTGCCACCGGGGAACTGATCAGACATCCAATCCAGTCTAATGTTCAAACAAGAAACAAAGACATTTCCGGAAATGAAAGAAAGAAAACAAACAACATTTCTTGTTAGAGTTCAGTAATTATTTGCCGCTCACGTTGGCAAGTTGCAAAGTAGAGGAGTACGCTTTAACGTCTGCACATACACACCTATATTCTTGCCCTTCTGTTTAAGTGAGGACCTTCACATGAACCGGAACCATCTTAATTCAGTCTTTAAGGCCTAACCCCAAACCCAGGTCTAATATTCCGGCTGAAAAGATTGCTTAACCCTTAAACCGGCCTTGAAAGTTGTGAGGACTGAAATATTACATCATAATTGCAGCACAGCAGTTTTGTCTTTGGATTTGTGTGTACATGGTAGAAGGGCGTCCTCGGCATCGGAGCCATGATTTGCTGCATTAGTGTGTCATTGTTTAGTTGGTTTAAACAAGGCTTCTTAACTCCATTCCAACTGCAGCTGGGCTGCGGGTGGTTCCCGTTGTTCGCGTGTCTCTAATCAAGATGTTTCGAGGAACGTGGGGAACAAATTCGGGGAAAATCTCAGCAGAGCGGGTTTTATAAATCAGGGTTGATATATTGAGGTGCCCATGAATTCAGCGTGATCTTGTTTGTCTGCATGTGTGTGCGTGTGTGTGTGTGTGTGTGTGAAGGATGCTGCCGAGGAGTACTGTTCCCTGATCTGTCAGATGTTCCAGATCATTTACGGCCATCAGACCATTGAGTGTGTCGACAGGGCTGGCTTCCACCACACCATGCCGAACCGCTACTGGCTGCAGAGGAGTGAGTAACATATCAACCTTCAGCCTCATGTGTACTTCAGCCTCATCAGTTCGCGGCAAGACTTTGTTAGACATTCGTTGCATTTTTTTTTCCAGATAATATGAAAAAAAAGTCTTTTTGGGCTGGCTTGCAGCTGCTGTCTGTTAAGGCAACGCACATGTGATTGGCAGGAGACAGCATGCGTCGCCTGTTGTTTTTGTGGACATTATCATCGCACATCTGCTCCAAATATATGGCTGTTCGGGGCCCACACATGGTCTCATGGGGCCACTTAGGAGTGTTTGATTCGTCAGCACTTCAGTTCAGGTCTGGTTAGGTTTGGGAACCGTTCACGGTACAAATAAGCTCGTTTATTATGGTTAGGGAAACACTGTGGCTTTGGTTAGTTACTGCTTGCTTTGCCGTCGTGGTTGCAGTGTTAACCACATTGTCAGGGATGCAAGCAGGGATTCTGCACCCCAAGAAATCACTTAAAATCAAGCGGCATCAACCATTTAATATCGTCCTCTAATTATTTTGAGGGCCCCTCTTTGCCCACGGCCCTCGGAATCCTCCCCACGGTGGGGTTTCGATTGTGAGTACTGGAGGGGAGTCTTCGCTTGTGTTTGGAAACAGGAAAAGAACGGAGACCTTCTGTTGCTGTCTTGTGTTTTGTCACAAAACAGCGCAACTCACAGCAGTCTTGAGTCACAGAGAGAAATAACAGGAGCACCCCTGGTGTCGCTCAAACCACCAGTGGTGAAGGGACAGAATAACAATCAAGGAGCGCAGGAGAGCTAAGACCAAAAAGGGTAGCGCTTAAGAAAACAAAAATCAGGTGTAGACACTCAGGGTCATCCAAAAGAATCCCTAGCTCACTGAACTTAAGACCTTTAATTTTTCAAAACTCTCCTTGAGTTGTCAGTCACAGTTGGAAATGGGAACTGAACAGCAGTCGGTCTTCCATCCTTAAGTGATTGTTGTGTTCACTCCTTCACGCCTGCTTCTTTTGCCAGCTTTCATATATGGCAAAGATGAACCTTTAAGATGTCAATTACCTTTCCTCATTTATGTTTTTTTTTGCTCCACTGCTGGTTAATTGTCAGTGTTTTTAAGTCTGTCCAACGTTGATCAAGAAATGGAGATGGGGATGTTGGCAAGGCTTAAACACAGACTGACACCTGGTTTCATATTTGACAATATAATCTGTGAATGTAGTAATTTGCGCCGTAAACGTACTTGCTTTTCTGTATCCGTCTCTGTGCAGGCGACAGCTGTCTGACTGACATGTCCTACAGCTACGATCCGGAGTACAGCTGCCGCAGCTCATAGTGAGTCACACTTTTTCCCAGCCGACTCTCTTAACCTCTCCAATAGATAAGTTGTATTCAATATTTGCAAAAATTGTTTGTTTTTTATCTTATTTTTTTATTTTAGACCTAGTCATCATTCTGAGCTGGCAGGCCAGACACCTCTTCTCGTAAGAGATGTTGTCTATGACGCCTACAGCTCAGCCCTGATAACGATCAGTGCACTTACCTGATCTACACTTCACATATACACAGAACACAAAACTCTAGCCCAGCAGATATGGAACATGAGCCACACCCACCGTCGTGACAGCTGAAAGGGCAGAGGCATTTAGATCCGCATCATTCTTCGCAGACTATTAAAACGTCTGCGGCATGGCTTCAAATTGAATAATTGATTCTTCTCTGTAGCTATTGGCTCTTTTTCAGTCACGTGATCCTGAAACCGCGCGGTAAACAAACGGAGGGCCGGAAGTAAACAACGGCAACGCAGGAGGGGGAGGGAAGTGCGTATGGCGGCGGTTTAGGTGGGATTGCGAGAGAAAGGCACCCGCGAAAAGTCAGCAAATATGCGGGGCGCCATCCCGACCTTCGGAAGAAGGCCGATTTTTCACAAGATTTAATGGATCTGCCTGCTATGGAGGCAGCGGACGTGACCAGCTACCTCGCTCTCCAGACCTCTTTCTACAGCAAGCAACAAATGAAGGCGTACAAAAGTACGGAAGATTACAGTTACTTTCTCAGGGGGCGCATCTGCGCGACCTGCAGTCAAGAATATTAGACCGCGACCTGCGTTTGGTTTCGGCCAGGGTGACTTTTTTTTTATTTACGGCTATATGGCAGTTAGCATCTGTAAGCATCTGCGGTTAGCAGCAGCAGCCGTGAAGCGCAGCGTGTCTCCACGTCACCGTTACTATTATTAGCGTTACTGGGTTACCTGGAGGAGCCCAGACCACCGACCCCACCTCATTTAGTTTACTTGGGCCACCGACGCAGATGAACAGATGACTCACTGGACGTGACTGTATGTACACCGGATAAACGTAGGTTATTCGGTTTGACTCGACGTAACTTCAACAAAGCTAAGAAAAACTAGCATCAGGGAGGAAAGAAAA
>CAAKHG010012937.1:16127-18627 GCA_901007715.1 Dactylopterus volitans | reverse complement strand
ACATCCTGTGACTGGTGATTGACTCATTCCTGTGACACGGTTTTGTTTCATTTAACTGCAGCAAAACGTGGCGCAGTCGCAGGTTATGCTTCGCGAAATTATCATAGTTTCTGTCAAAGTTTGTCTTATTTTGATGCAAAATCAGTCACTGCTTCACGCAGACTTTTCTTTTTTCTTGAAAATGAGTGCGAATTAAAAAGCATCAGACTGTCAGCAGAGCATCCGAAGGCAGCACAGCGAGCAGAATTTAGACGCTACCAGCTTCTGATAAACTTGTTTGTTTTCCCAGCAGGTACGACAGCTGCTCCATGGCCTCGGGATCTCAGGAATTCAACCGACGCATCACTGACATCACCCACGACATCCAGGCGCTCGGCTTCCAGGATGCACATGGAGACATCGAGGAGGAAGACTACTACCTCTGACGGAGGGCTGCAGGATTTATCCAGGTTCACCTCCTGCTTCCTGTTGTCAGAGGAACTTTGCCAACGGATTCATATTCTATAAATTACCAGACATAATCCGTGAGCCTAAATTGTCAGACTGCAGCATCCTCTTAAATAACAGAATCTCAAATTTTAAGACGTTGTCGCAGACGCGCAGCACATTTAGAAATATGATTCAATAATCCTGCTGAAATGAAAATGAAACTACTGACACACATTATTTTCTGTTTAGATTTCTCCATAGAAAAAGAGCCCACATTTGGCCGTTATTTCAAGATATAAAGCAATAAATTCTCTGCCATCTCATTATGTCAAAACACATTTTAAGAAGAGTCAGTGAAGTTTTATACTTTAATTTCAGTCATAAATTTCCAACTGGCAATTTTGAAATTTCAACAGCACTGACGGAACAGTTGCGCGCATAAATGTTATGCAAATGTGTCGGATGAGAAAAGGCGTTGCTTTGTCATTCTGTTTGTTTGTGTAGATTCAAAATCCAAATGCAATACAATTTTTTACTGTTTTTAATCAAGGCTGTATAAAGCCGCATATAATTCACAAAGCTCGAAGGATTTTGAGGGCGGACTGTAATACCCATCAGTCACCAGATGGAGGCAACTGAGGATTTAAAAGACGATATACTGTACATAGACTTATGTGCTTTATTGACACTGTGATGTCACGGAGCTGAAGCCTCCAGCCTCAGCATTATTAAGCTGGTGTCACTTGTTTGTTTAGCGAGGACAAAAGTCACTATGTTCTGCAAAGTGAATTAAAAAGATGTAAACAAAATAGGAGATATCCAATAGCAATCATGAGGGGCCTAAATAGAAAATGTTTTTCTGCCTGTCGCTTTATCTCCCCATGCGGCATTGACCCATTATCCTGGCAGCAGCATAATTTTCCCATGGTGCACTGCTTCTCCTGCGCCCCCCGGTCTTCTCCTCTGCCAGCCTCGCTGAACATCAGACACACAGAGAGCCAGCGGGCTCCCGCAGGCTTCACCAGTCTCCTCGCCCTCATTATGTAATACACCAACACTGTTTGCATTGATTTCTGCGTTTATTCATCACAAACTCGGCTCTCAGCAGCAGTGATAAACATTACAGTCAAAGGGACCAGAGCAAACCGAGCGACTTTTTACCTCTTGACCCTGAATAGATGGCACACTGGCGCTGCAGGCAAATCGCACACAGTAAAGCGACATACCACGGCAAGACCGTAGGTTAGATGCACAAAGTGTGTCGAGACAAAATGTCACCGCTGCCAGCCGCAAACTGACGCGGCCCTACGCTGCATGTTCCATACAACCATTCACGGTGTACAACCTTTTTTTTTCTTTTTTCTTTTTTAAAACCTTGTAAGCTTATTAAAAAGAATTCTGCTCTTTTGAGTGAAACAAAACATTGGAGTTCTTCTGCTGTGTCGCCCACTGCTTTTTTAAGATCAAATGTAATGAAGGGAGTTCACGTCAAAGTGATAGCAAATGCTACACGATAACGTCAAACGGACCGCGTTGGTGTGATGCACGCCCTCCGATCTTTGTGAGGACCAGTTCTAATCTTAAATCATCATTAAGAAGTTACATTAATGTTTTATGTCTATGATTAGATTGGGTTTAGTTTGATGGGAAATAATGGTAACGGGATGAGGAAGGTCCTCACAGTTTGTGTGTGTGTGTGTGCATGCGTAGCAGCAGACACACTGTGTTATGTGAACGCGATCCTCATAATCAGATTACGCTGTAATCTCTGCAGTCATCCATGTGGCAGCATTTACCATCATATCATCATCTTCAGCCTACTCAGGGACACACGTACGCACACACGCATACACACACACACACACGCGGGCACACAAAATGCTATCCTCCATTTGTACATCCCTGCAGATTCATGGATACACTATCAGTCCCAGTAAAATTATAATTTCCTTTTCTCTGTGACTAACATTTAGTATATTCAAAATGCTGCCACACACACACACACACACACACAGATTTTTCACTCTGATTTCAATGACAGTGCAGATAAGCTCTCATTTCATCTTTTTCT
>CAAKHG010012937.1:0-13316 GCA_901007715.1 Dactylopterus volitans | reverse complement strand
GCCAGACATACAAAAGTGTAGATCAGTGTCCTGTAACTGAGCAAGCTATGATTTTTCCAGCAAGAAAGAAACCGTTCCCAGTTAATAGTAAGCTTATCCAACCTCTTTGGAAAGCTGTAACAACGATCACGATCAAGCAATGGACAAAGTACATTTCCAGTTGTGTCCAAGATAAAAACCTCGTCATCAAACTCGTGGTGTGGTGCTTTGGCTTGACAGACAGCATGTACAGTTTCGCCTTTCAATTTCAGCTCATTTCTTTGGTAGTAAGTGACATTTATGGTGCATTAAACGTCTCCTACAGCAGAGTGGATCTAATCTTACGAGGTAGGTCATCTTTAACTGCGGGAACTTAAAAGACTGGCATTACTGGGTTATCTTATCCAAAGTGACGTAGATCTGAGAGCTCAACAATACAAGAAAGGATACAGATCTAGTCAGGAGAGAACAATGTGAGTAAGTGTCCTGTATATCATCTGCAGAGGTATGAGCGTGCATGGCGGGAGGCCTGCCAGTAAATAGTTGCAGTAGTCGATGCATGAACAGACAAGAGCCTATACCAGGAGTTGTGCTGCATGGTCAAACAGGAAGGGTCTGATCTGGCTGATGTTGTACAAGACAAATCGACATGAATGAGCAACCATTCAAGTCATCAGTTATGGCGTGCAAGTTTGATGTTGATTTCTTAATTGAGGGACTTGCTGGAATGGCCAGCAGCTCAGTCTTTGGAAGGTTGGGTTGCAGGTGGCACTGTTTCATCCATGCTGAAACGTCAGCAAGGCATGAAGGGCAGAGACTGTGTGTACTGGGTAGCATCAGCATAGCAATGGTATGAAAGGCCATGTGAACAGATTATTGCCCCAAGGTAGTGCATACTGAGAAGAGGAGGGGACCGAGCACTGACCCTTGAGGGACCCCTGTGGGTAAGCTGTGGGGTTCAGATATCGCTCCTCTCCGAGACACTCTCAAAAATCTCCCTGAGGTAGGACATGAAGCAGTAGAGGACAGATCCTGATACACCAAGTTCAGTGAATGTGAAGAGGATTATAGAGGTTATAAAGGTTATAGAGGTAATAAATTGTGATTTACTGACAGTAAAAATCATTGTGTTGACCTATTTCATCCATCCAGCAGAGAATTGAGAATTTGAAAATATTTTGATCATTAAGACCCTGACACCCAGGAATTTACAAAAAAAAAGTCACATATAGAAAATGTGAAATGTAGTATTTCTATCTATACTTGTGGAGTTTTTTTCAGACCCCAAATAATATAAAATGTAATTTATGAGGTATGAAGTTGACTCTTTAACTTGCAAACTACACTAACAGATACAAAAAGAGAAAACCTTGAAGATCCACGAATAGACTTTTTGAAATATGTCAGCTGAGAAAAAATAACATTAAGATTTCTTAAATTATTATTTCATACCTTTGAACCCATCTTAAAGAATTCGCTGACAGTCTCTCGACTTGTCAGTTGGCTGGCTGCGGCTTCTGGTCTGCGAATGTCTCATGCCTTTCGTGGACAACATCATGGATGATGGTGTCCAGCAGCTGTCTCACTACATATCTCTTCTCCAGCCTGTTGTTAACCTGAGCTATCAGCCATGGGAAGAAATTGGCCTCAATATCTTTCTCCACAGGGCTATAAAAGAAGCCGTGGCTCCTCATTGAGGTGAAAACTGCTGGTACAAGCTCAGCCAAGTATTGCTGGGTGTAAACCCGGGCAGACATCTTCTCTATCATCTCTTTCTCTCTCCTCAGCACCTCCATCTGCTCGGCCATTCTGGTCTCTCTTTCTTCTGTCCTGCGCCTGTCCTCCTCCTCCAGTCGCTGCGTCTCTGCCAGCTCAGCATTTCTTCGCTCCAGGTAGACCTGCTGCTGGGCCCTCATCTGAGCCAGCTCCTCCTCCTCCATCACCTCCAGCAGAGACTGCTCAATGGTTTTGCCCACCAGGACCTCCACCAGTGGCTGCACCTCCAAGTCAAAATCAAACAACTCTCCCTCCTCTATTTGTGTTTCGATATCATCGCCAGATTTGACGGGTACAAAAAGTGGAGACGCTGGCTTGTCCAGAAATGCGTCAGTCTGGCAATCGATATCTCTTGACGCAACACTATCACTCAGTTCTTCAAGATAAAGCTCTGTTTGTATATCACTGTGTCTTTTTCCTTGAAGGGCCTCTGGAGTCTTGGGCCTGTAATGCTCCCTGGCCTTTTTCCGAGTCATGGATGTCCTCCTGATATCTCGCGACCTTTGTAATTCAGCTGGATCCAGGGACGTTGGTATGACCTGTTGGCCACACGAGTTTCCTCTGCTAATGCGTCGATCATACATCATGTTTCCATTATTAGTTTGTGTCTGCTGTGATGGAGGCTCCCTGTATTTGGGGCGGTTCCCAGCTGGCCCGGGGTAACTTATGGACGTTTGAACCGTGGTAGACTGCTTAGCAACTGACATTGTGCTTTCCAAACAATTTTTCCTTAATATTCTTCAGTGTCAGAGGATGACCTGCTCCTGTTGTCTGGATATCTAGAAATCCTTGTGGATGCTCTGGTTTACTGTTTCCTGTATGTGAGTGTGCATCCCCATAGAAACTTACAAGCTTTGACTTAGGAAGTGTATCAAAGACAATATAGCACTGTAGAACCTGTGGGTTAAGCTGTGGTTGCTAGGCATCGGTTGCTAGGTTCGGCTAAATGTGATGTCATCAGTCAGTTGGGGTCTACCCCGTTTACTGTAATACAAATATAAAACTCGATGCAAAAACGGTAGAAAAAGCTCAAAAGAAGCATACGTGCTTAGCACCAAAGCTTGAGAGAGATGAACATCATTAAAGTATAAAAGGTAGAAAAAGTAAATATTGCTTGCTTTGATGAATGGATTCTGAATGAGTGTAAATACTTGCTGAGGAACTGGATTGCCATTATGTCATACAATTCACCGGCGTTAGATGACATCACATTGTACACTTTACAAGTTTATAAAATATCTCGATGAGAACACAGGAATACACATTGCTATGGGGCGTGCAAGAGGAGTTATCAGGGTGCCCGCTGAGGGGATGTGTGAATGTGATGAGTGCTAGGCGTTGCAGGAGTGCGAGACTGAAACCATTAACCCAGCTGAAGACAACTAGCTGGGTTGTGAGCTGGAACCACCAGGTTTTACGCAAGCGTCAGACTGGCCACGTGCTCCCGGTTAACGTTAACCGCCGATGCCCACTAGTTACATTTACACAAAGAGAACAGGCAAGTAGAGACAACACAAAGCAGGCCCTAGGGGGTGGGAGCCCATCACAACACAATGACCAAAGTGTGGTTGCTCTCAGCATTTACACTTTTTTTTCCTTTTTTTTACCCAATTCTGTCCGGCAGGAGTGAATGAATGAATGAGTGAATGAATGCATACATTTTCATTTTATTTACATGAACAATAAGAGTAGATTCTTCAAATTCCGAGCAAATGATTATCAGACTGATGAAATACTAAGAGGAGAATAACTCAGCTGAGCAGGGTGTCCATGATGGTGCTGCAGGTCCTGGATTGGCAGCCAAAGTAAACCCCTCTGGTGTCGTCTGGGTGTGTGACATTGTCTGGGCTGTTCTCCAGAGTCTTTATGGGATGCATTGCTCCAATGTCCATAGGCTGGGTTTGCGGACCCACATGATGATTTTTATATGATGTCACTACAATGTTTTTCGAGGAGGGAAGAATACAAGAGTGCGTAAGATATAACACTTTACAATGACCAAAGACATCACACCACAGAATGTTTCAGCAGGGCAGCCATGTTTTAGTGAATGCATATAGAGTTCCATTAGTCACCGGCTAATCCAAGGGAGTTGAAAGAATTTGTTCATTTTATTTTTTTTTTCAACTCATAAGCCCTTATTTTGTGATAAACACTTGTATTCAAAATCACACCAGGATTGTTTCCATTGGATAGGAAGAGTAAAAAAATATGTAATCTGAAAAGTAACCAACAGCTACAACTACAGCTGACAAATGTTGTCAAGTATAAAGTACATTGTGGAGTCGAAGCAAGTTGTATTGAACTGAGGCACTGAGGCAAAAGTACCTGAAATTTGTATGAAAGTACAGTTCTTTCCAGTCGTAGTTAAATCAATTATCCTTATTAGGTTACCTCATGGTTGTCAGTCAATGTTAACCTTACTGTTGCTAATACTTGCTACTAAAACGACACTGGTTAACTTGGCTTTAACCGAAGAATTGTCCTCCGATGAATGATAAAGATAAGACCGGAATTTAATTTCCGCCATTTTTCACTGTGTGCTTTTGTCAGCTGCACATGTCACTTTTGCTTGGTGACAGGAGCAGCGCTTTGCGATGAAAGCGTAAACACATGAACAGCCGGTGACGCGACCAGGAAGTCCTCTGTAGAACACGGTCCTATTTCAGTGACTGCTCGATTTAGCCTCCGCCGTGAACTCTGGCGGCTGCAACCCCTGAATTCAGACAAACCTATTGTTGTGACAATGTAAGGTTAAATTACCATTAAAACAACAATCCTATTATACTTAAATGTGCTAATATCCCTAGGGGCACAATGGGAACATTAAGCTAGCATCCATTCAGCCAGCATAGGATAGAACTTCAATATTAGCCTACAGTAAATGTTAGCCTTAGAGGTCAGTGCTAATGTTAGTATTGATGAACGCTTTAATTTCACTCGTGTAACATTTCCACTGCAGCAGCTTCTATCCGAGGTTTTAGCGTTAGCAGGGTAAAGCAAAGAGGTGGTGCCTGCTTTGGTGGTGCACAGTGTTCCAAACTGGAGGAATTTGGCGAGGGAAATTCCCTTAACCAACATTCCCTGAGCAGTAGGTCAGGAGCAGGGAATAGGGACTACCATAAAAACTTGGGTACAAGGCCCCTTTGGTTGTTGGAGATGTTTCACCTCTCATTCATAAGGCTTCTTCAGTTCTGAGTCGGTAGTAGGACTGTTTATGCGCACCGTGGGATGGAAAACAGCTAATTTTATGGTGCACCGTACGTCACCCACCGGAATGGCATGTGGATCTGAGCATGTACAGGCTGCCAAGCGGATATGAGAGGCAAAGCCCTCACAGATATGGGCAGATGACGATAATTACGTCATGGGGACGCACAAAGCTTGATTTGGCGCACAGAGGTGTACCCTCGGTGTGCCTTCAGGTAAATACTTTAGAGCCGGAACGCCGCAGTCCCGCCCCAATCATTTGTCACACACATTTGCACTGACTCACAAGAGTGCTAGTCCTCTCTTGTTCCGCTGGTATGCTCATGTACTAGAGTGCCTTTTTATCAAAAAAACCTGGCCATCTCGTGTAAATCCGTCCACGACAACATGTAACTATAGTGACATTAATCAGCACAGCTTTCAAAGCTTCTTTATCAGGTGAGCTGAGTTACCAACTTTAT
The DNA here is from genome assembly GCA_901007715.1 of Dactylopterus volitans. Lineage (NCBI taxonomy): Eukaryota > Metazoa > Chordata > Actinopteri > Syngnathiformes > Dactylopteridae > Dactylopterus > Dactylopterus volitans. Next base: position 7,890 of record CAAKHG010012937.1, on the reverse strand, counting down.
TAGCCAACACTGGCGGGAAAACTCACGAATGGATAATTTTAAAAGATCTTTCAGTCTGTTTGGAGAAGGCAACACTGAAAAAGGGGACATAGCAGAGAAAAAAGAAATGGAACAAAATGTAGTGAAAAACGGCACAAGGAGCTTTGGTCTGAAAAACCTTTACTACAAGGAAGAGAAGGATAAACAACAAGAACCTAATTTCCCAAAAAGTTGGGGCACCGTGCAATGCAAGTAGAAACGGAATGTGATGATTTTCAAAACGTTAAAACCCCACATTTCATTGGAAACAGCACAAAGACAAGATATCAAATGTTGAAACTGAGAAATGTCATTGTTTTTGAAAATTATTGCTCATTTTGAATATGAAAAAAAAACCTGGTACACCATGTCACAATTAACTTACTTACCTGGTAGGTCAGTAACCCAACTTTCTGTCTGAAGGAAATTTGGCTTGGAGCTAACCATTGTGTCCCTATTTACATTTTACATAGCGTCCCAACTTTTATGGAAAAGAGGTTGTAAAAGATTGATTTTAACGCTTCGCTATGAGTTGTGGCGTTGGAGCCATGACCTTCACTTACTTTGGAATTCATGATTGACTGTGTGATGGACAGGCGAAAAAAATGAATCCTTCTCGTGACAGCAGTGAGCTCAATTTTAAATTTGAACATAATGGGATAAACGTATGTAAAGATAGAGATATTTCTACTCAGTTACTGCCCGCCACTACTCATATACAGTATGTCCTATGTTTGTGTAGTTTCTGTATAAATGTATGTATTTTTTTTTCCATTTACAGTGAAAACCACCTTTTCTTTGAACAAGGTCGTACCTTTCAATGCGATGACGTGGTCGACTGCAGCTTCAGGTCTATGAATGTCTCTCGTCTGCCATGGGAAACATCATGGATGACCGTGTCCAGCAGCTGTCTCACTAGGTATCTATTCTGCAACCTGTTATTAACCTCGGACATCAGCCACGGGAGGAAATTAGTCTCAATATCTTTCTCCACGGGGTTATAAAAATATCTATGGCTCCTCAATGAGGTGAAAACTGCCGGCACAAGGTCAGACAAGTACTGATGGGTGTAGGCCCGAGCGGCTATCTTCTCGATCGTCTCTTTCTCTCTCCTCAGCGTTTCCTTCTGCTGAGCAATTCTGCGCTTTTTCTCCTCGCTGCGGCGCCTCTCCTGCTCCTGCAGCCGCTGCACCTCTGCCAGCTCAGCGTTTCGCAGCTCCTCGAAGGCCCTCTGCTGGGCCCTCAGATAAGCCAGCTCCTCCTCCTCCATCACCTCCAGCAGAGACTGCTCGATAGTTTTACCCACAAGGACCTCCACCAGCGGCCGCACCTCCCTGTCAAAGTCGAACAGCTCCCCCTCCTCTATTTGTGTTTCGATATCATCGCCAGATTTGGCAGGTACAAATAGCGGAGACGCTGGTTTGTCCAGAAAAGCATCAGTCTGGCAATCAATATCTATCGCCTCTACATCATCAGTCAGTTCTTCAAGATAAAGTTCTGTTTGTACATCAATGTGTGTTTTTCCCTCCAGGGCCTCTGGAGTCTTGGGCCTGTATTGCTCCCTAGTCTTTTTACGGGTCATGGGTGTCCTCCTTGCCTCTTGTGGCCGTTGTATTTCCGCCGGATCCAGGGACGTTGGTATGATTTGGCGGCCACCTGAGTTCCCTCTGACAACACGACGATCATACATGATGTTTCCATAATTAGTCTGCGTCTGATCCGACGAAGGTTCTCTGTACTTGGGGCGGTTGTCGACTGGCCTGGGGCAACTTGAGTAGGTATAAGTTGTGGCAGACTGCTTAGCACCAGCCATTGACCTATCCAGACAAATTTTTCCTCAGTATCTCTGGTAATATTCTTCGGCGTCAGGGGATGCCCTGCTCCCGTTTACTATGCATCTAGAAATCCTTGTGGACGCTCCAGTTCAATGTACATCGAGAAATCCTTGTGGTCATGATGGTTCACTGCGTAGCAGTCGCATGCATGTCTACATCCCCATAGAAAAATTAGATCAAAGTCAAAGACGCAACTTTATATTTCTTAAACATGTTTTTTATGTTTTGAAAATATAAAGTAGCATCACTGACTTTGATCCATTTCCTGCATCAAAGCCTATAAGCTTTGATGCTTTGAACTGTATCAAAGACATTAAAACATTATAGAACTTATGGGCTAAGCTAGTAGGGTCTAACCCACTTAACCTCAGGTTAAAACCCAGATGAAAGTAGAAAATGCTTGTCCTGGAAAAAATTATGTGTAAATGCTGAAACCCGAATCGAAGCATCGTGAAAATTGCTAAATGAATGCAAAAAAATTCTTGAAAAATTGCTGATGTGGAATCAGATTTGATTAAAATTTCAGTGCAACGGAGAAGTGTAGCACAACTTATCTAAAAATAAAAGTGGGGCATAATGGTTATAAAGTAGAAATGCATTTCCTGCAGAAAATGCATAAATACTGAGAGCCAAATGGAAGTAACACTGATAATTGTATCCTTAAAAAGTGCTCAAAAGTGTCCTTAAAGAACTGTGGTGATTTGAGTCATGTCATTTAAGTGAATATGCCATTATGATGTAGTGCAGCTGAGCAAATTCTGCTTTTATACTAAGTTTGAAAAAAAAAAAAACATTTCTAATAATTATAAAAGGTAAAAATAATGGTCAGATTTTACTAAGATTTCACCAAAAAAAGTTGGTGGTATCTGTGGCTTTAAATATACATTAGTAATTGGACACCCAAAAATATAAGGAAGTGTGAAAGCTCTCACCATTTGGATTTTAATAAAGAGTTGGATTTGGACTGTCTTCCCAGCTGTGCTTACTGGTTGCCATGGTGATTGTCACAGGCACACAGAGAACTAGCTGACATTAAAGCAAATACAGATTTGCAAACACAGTTCCTTATATATTTCTTTGTCTTTTGTCTGATTTTCACCACAGTATAACAGAAACAATTCAACCATCAAACTATCGCCTGTCAACCTCAACTTTTTCTCATGTTGGGACCCGTTCAACTTATTTCTACCTTCAACACTTTTTAAACAATAAGCTATAACTCATATAAGCTCATTATGCTGTTGATGTCAGTTTATTCAGCTTTGACGTCCAGCTTTGAAGTCAGCTAATTAAGCGTTGATGTCCAATTTTCATGTCCAGTCATTAGGGAATTGTAATAATAGTAATAGTCATAATCATGCATTCACCACTATGCCATTGTGGAGAGGCACATGAGGAAAAACTGTGAGTCCAGAAAACAAATTTGGAGCATCATGGTAAACAGTATTACAGCCAAATCCAATACAGATAAAGTCAATGCTGAGAACACTTCACCCACCTCTCCACTGGCATAATGGTGAATAGAAAACCAGTGAATTTTGGTGAACTATCCTCTTAGGTTTTGATGGGAGCTTATTAAGCTTTGACTTCAGAACTGAGCTTTAATGTCAGCTTATTAAGCTTTGCTGTCAGCTTATTAGGCTGTGATGTCAACTAATTAGTAGCAGCTAATTAATTTTCAGCTTATTAAGTTTGGCTGTCAGTTCAGTAACACTTGATGTCAAGTTTAAGTTTCGACATCAGTTAAATAAGCTGTGATGTCACGATTAAGCTGTGATGTCAACTAATTAAGTGTTGATGTCGGCTTAAACTGACGTGAACTAAATTTTGGTGTCAGTTTATTCGCCTCTGATTTCAGCTTATTAAGCTTTTATGTCAAAATTAAGCTCTGATGTCAGCTAATGTCTCAAAGTAAATTCATTCTTCATTTGAGCTTTTTTTTCCTGCCTTTTTTGCCCCAGACTTTCTTTTATTTAGTGGGTTATTTTGCAGTGACATTAAACATTGATAAACATTTCATCGTGACCATGCCCCAGTAAGGGCTGCTCAATAGAGCTGACCAAAAGCACTGTAGGCTCCTTTTAAACACACACAAGATGGTGCACACTAATTAGCCCTCCCACCAGGGGGATACTTCTGTTTACAGGTGGAACTACACAAGATGGTGTTGTCTGGTCCTTACAGTTTGTGAGTGCATGTACATGTGGGTTAGTTGAAGAAGGAAACAGGAAAAGACAGAGCAGGCACTCGGAATTGGCATGAGACACGATAGTCGCTTTCATCTGCTGGTCTTTGTTCCGGATCGGAATGTATCAGAATCAGAATCACAAATACTTTATTAATCCCGGAGGAAATTTGTAAGCACACAGTGGTACAAACCAGCAGCAGCAAACAACTGAGTTGAATGTATAAATCACCTCCAAGGGAGTGCGACACGCGGCGTTCACAATGTTTCAGGCGTAAAGAGGACACATGGGTCCTTTAAGCCCACAGCAAAACAGCTTATAAAATACATGCTGACTGTACAGTTTTTGCCCAGGCAAAAGCGCTCTTCCTTGGGTTGCTTCAATTTTGAGAGCATCACTTTCACCATGAATTTGCAAATGACCACAGGTTCCACCTTTTCTGTTATCTCTGTTTTTACAGGTTTGACGTTCGGTCAGCACATGGCGGGCTGCTTAGCACCTTCTTCTGCTTCCCAGACAATGTTTCCTCAATATCTGGAGTAATATTTTTCATTTCGTTCTCACAATATTCTTTTAAAAGTTGTGTTTGTGCAGGTTGTGTTTTGCACAAGGTAATTTGTATATTGTATTGATTCGTAAATTTATTCCTTGTGTACAGACTCATTGTATCTTGAATTTTATAACAATGTGATTTTAATTGTAGTTTAAAAGCCCAACTAGGGACAGGAGCTGAAAATTGGCTCTGTATGCAGTGGAGGCATAGCTACATCAGATTCATTAATTGTATCTATGTTTCCTGCATTGCCCCTATCAAGTAAAGAAATTGAAATTGAAATTTTCAAAGGATAACCTGCATTCTGTATCGTCAGAACCAAGCCTCGCTCAACATTTTGGTTTGGCCTGGTCCGGTCTTTTTTTTTTTTTTAATCTTTTTTTTTATTTTTATTTTTTTAATAATATTCAAGACAGTTGGTTCTGTTTCGCCAAAATTACAAGAATTCATTTTAAAACTAAGACACATCTTGATTAAAACAAGGAACACTGACAGCAATGAACACGAAAGTGCATGACAGAAACGAACATGCATACAGAGTTTTCATGGTAGAAAACATTACATTACAATTACATTGCAGGGAAATGTCTTAGACTTTATGCATTTTTAGCGTTTTCTGGTTCTTTATGGCCCTTGAGACCGTGTTACATGTGTAATTTTGAGTTGCCCTGCGTGAGTTTCAGCGTTGTCTCCTCCCCGCGGCGCTGACGCCCTACGTCATCACGCAGCCCCGTTTGAGCCAATCAGAGCGCAGCAGGGCTTAAAGCGGTCTCTCGCCGGGTAAAAGGGATTTGACAGTTTGCGAGTCTGGAACTGATCCTCTAGTTGACTTCCTCAGTGGGACGCAGACCATGGCGGCGGCCGCTGCTGCCATCGGTCAGCATAGCGCTGCCGTATCGGCCACCGTTAACGGCAAAAAACCGCACAGTAACCGGGAACATAACCGGAGAGCCCGGGAGAACTCTCGCCGAAGACAAGCCGCGCTCTTGTTTCTCAGTAACATCTCCCTGGATGGACGGCCGGTCCAGAGTAATTCGGGGATCCTCCACAGGGAGACCGACTCGGACGGAGCCGACCACGGCTCCGCCGCGGCAGCCGCCGGGCTCTTCCCGGAGCCGGGGAGCAGCAGCAGCAGCCACGGGGCACTCGCCAGCCTGTCGGCGTCCGCGAGCTGCGGGGAAGTCAACCCTTCCCCGGCACAGAGGACGGGGCTCCTCGCCGTGCCGCCCATCCTCGTCCTGCCGTCGGACACGGGCTTCAACGACGTGGGGAGCGCGGAGCTGTTGCTCGAGTGCCGCAGAGGCTCCTTCCCTTCCCCGGGGAACACGAACCTGCTCTCGCCGTCTCCGTCCAACGCCAGCCTGTTGCCGTCCCCGCTGGGACCGCGGAAGTCGTCCACGCTGCTGTCCGTCCAGAGCTGCAACTCCGTGTCCTCCGAGCTGCGACAGAGGTGAGGCGACACAGCCGCGTGCCCCCGCGGCGCCCTCGGCCGAGCCTGCGGCTGAGGTGCCCTTCGCCGGGTCGGTGGCTCTGCGTCTTCGGCACCGGTGTTTCCCCGGGAAAGTTGCGGGGAACGGGGGAGGGGGGGCGGCGGGACTGAGGTCATCCGCTCACACGCGCGGAACTTGTCCACACAGCGACGTTCCTCATCGCGGTGTCATCCCCACGCCGGGAAAGGATTCGAATGCTTGATTTCCCCGGGTCGTAGTGGGCTTGGAGGTGCCCTTCTGTGGGCTCCCCACTGAATGGGGGCTAGTTTGATTTCGGATTCGATTACAATTTCGAGTTTCTCGTGGGAGTTTGTTTGTTGTTTGTTTATCCAGAGCCTGGCACGGTTGTTAGACATTGAGAGACATTGAGATGTTTAGATATATTTGGGTGTACCTCTCAGTTGCACAAGAAGGTTGGGAAGAGTAGGCTATCTAAGACTTTACTTAATTCTGGTGTTGGCTCATGTGAGGTGAAATAATATACAGCATGGAGGAAATCCAGTCATGTTTGTTTGTTTGTTTTTCCTTAACCTGCAACTTTGAGCTCTGCAGTCTCTATACCAAACATCTTAAAGGCAGCATGGGGGGGAAGTGAATCTCGGGGCGGTTAAAAAAACCCACCAACGGACGCCATGTAGTCAAATAGGTTTGTGTGACATTGTGGCCCCCTCGTTTTTTTTGCATCTGGCCATTTCCTACAGTGAACTTCCTCTGCTGACAGAGAGAGAGAGAGAGAGAGATCAGATGAACGCCAGCGACAAGACGCAGCCGTAAGAATAACAGAACAATTCCTCACTTTTGAACTCTTGAGTGTGGCCCTGCGAGGTGGGGAAAAGAGAGAAGAGTCACATCCTCGGGGCGGCCCAGGCTGGCCGCGCCCCTGCCTGGTGCTGATGGACGGTTTCGGCTTTCGTCGCCACGCTGGCAGCGTGTCAAACCTCAGAGAATGTCGCTCCCGCGAGCGCTTAAACACCGCTTAACCTATTTACACCCCGGCGACGGGGCCGGCAAATTACCAGCAGATTACATCTCATCAGTCAGACTGCTGGAGTCACCAGCAGCCATCAAGCGGGTTTATTTAGCCGTGCGGCGGCGCGTGCACACACTCGACTTCACGCCGAGAGCGATATTTGTCAAGTGTTGCTAAGTGGGTGTGTAACTTTACACGCCCAGATTGGTTTGTCATAGTTAGCCGTTTCAGTGTGATGGAAAAGTGTTTGCTGTGTAAGGACTCATAGGTCAAATATGGTGGCCTGCAACATCCTAAAAGGAAGAACAATAAAAAAATAAATAAATAAATAAAAGTAAGATGTTAAGGCTCTCCAGGTGAGGAATTACTTAAATCTGCAGTCGGCGCAGTCTACATTTAGTTTGGACTAAAGGTCTCGGCTTGACTCTTTGCTGACCACGATTTTCATTCGATGAGTCGTCAAAAGGGTCTGAATTAATTAATTTCTAGCTAGTTTATTCGGTGGATTTTTACATTTCAGTGATGTCTGCAGTGTACACACACTAGTTCTAAAAGAAAAGCTGCTCGCAAAAAAAGTTCTCCTTTTAAACGGCGAGCCAGGCCTTCTGCAAAGAAAAAGCACAGTCGAACACTTTTGAGTTTCGTGTTCAAATGAAGTGATCCCACGTGTGGCCCTTCTACTTACTTTGTGTGAGTGAGCACGGGGGCCCGCTGGAGAAGGCACGTCGGCCGTCCCCGGGCTACGCGTGCTGCAGCATATTGTTCTCTGAATTCTTGAAAAAAAAAAAAAAAAAAGCACAATTCAGGAGATAAGATCGGTGGCTCGGCAGATGTTTGA
>CAAKHG010012925.1:4934-30250 GCA_901007715.1 Dactylopterus volitans | reverse complement strand
AAAAGCATCTCTGTATCCAAACATGTGCCGCTCCATCTCAGTTCAGACACAGACACACACACACACACACACACACACACACACACACACACACACACACACGCACACACACACACCCTCCCACTCACTCATGCACACAAACACACATCTGAGCTGCACACATAGCATTCATTTTCGGTAGCATCAGGTGAAAACCACACATAAACATCACACGTATCGTACAGACCACGCACGCCATGCAGGTTTTTCTTCGTGGTTACTTTACACAGGGACTTTACACGCTTGGTTTCTAGTACTGCCGGCGTCAGAGCTGCTAGAATGCCGAGCCGATGCTACGACCGGAATGAGCAACTTGCAGTCAGAAGTGTGAGATTGGCGGCGGGTTTGCTCAGAAATTCATCTGAAGATGTATTCCACACACTGCAGACCCTCCAGGCCAATAGATAACAACAATTACAATATTTTTTCAGCAAATTTTGGGAAGCGATCGTTGAGCACGAGGACTGTTTATGATGTTAGTTTATTCATGCATGATATGCTGCCCAAATGACAGCATCTGTCAGTGTTTTATTGATGTTTGTGCTCAGGCACCTTATCTGTGTTTACACAAACTGAGCATATCGGTGTTTATGTGTGCATGTGACTGCATATATACCCGTGTGTGTGTGTGTGTGTGTGTGTGTGTGTGTGTGTGTGCGCGCCCGTGTGGCTGTACGCTCTATGTGTACTTCTATACATGTGCGCATGTATGTGTGTGTGAGAAAGAGAGAGAGAGAGAGAGAGAGAGCGAGAGAAGAAGAGAGAGAGAAAAGGAGAGGGAGAGAGTGAGTGGTGGCAGGGGCAGCGAGTATCGTGGGGAATGCTGGGAGATTTTAATAACACAGAAGCAGTGCAGGGAGATTTAATAAAAGGAGATGATGTGATTACTGAACCTTGGCTCTAAGCCATTTTGCTTCACGGAGCAATATCCGCTGAAAGTACGCACACACACAGATACACAACCTTACATACATATCTAAGAAATGGATACTAAACAGAGTACAACTTAAAAGTAAGACTGTTGCATATCATTTGTTGTTTTTCCAGCTATTATATGAATCTTTGCTTTCATTTTCATGGCAGGTGCAGACACCCATTGGCATTCACTGTGGTCATCCCAAAACACATGGCATTTTCCCCATGAATACCTCGCCACATTACCTGTTTAGAGATCGAAATGCATCCTAAAGTCGAGGGAAAGGATCGCAATTAGAGTGAGCGATAAAACTGCGGCTGGAGGACCGGGTTCAAGTCTAACCATGTTGGCGTCTGGCTTGTTAGCTGATCCAATCCCGGAGAGCGCAACAGCACGAGATCCGAATCTAGAGTGAGAACAAGCATACCTGTATAAATATTCATCGCTCACCATATGAAAGCAAGCAAAACAGCTGTAATCGCTCTGAGACATATACATATTTATGAAACGAATGTGTCGCAGTCCAGACAATGTCACGCTTGTCGGAGCTCACAGGCAAAAACAATGCCACATGACACAGCTTAGAGAGATGACAAAGATTCTGTTATTCTGTTTGTATGCCTCAAGATTTACACCGCGAAGGAGAGGGCTGATTATAGCCACCCAGTGCTCACAATGCATCACCTTTTTTTCTGTGTGTTTGCATTTGAGCTCATAATCAGTGGGCTTGTAATTAGTCATGCCCTCTAACCCCTCTGAAATCCACATCCACATGATCATGAAGTTACTCACAGCCAAGGTTCCAAAGATACCGCAAGCTGTTGAGGTCGACTGATCGCTTCAGTCTTCTCTCCCAGCATCTTTGTTCTGTGCTCTCCTTCACCGATCGGCCCCGAAACAACTCGCAGGATTAGTATGGAGTGCAGCACAACAGCTCTGCAATAAACCATCTCTTAATTAGGACTGTAACGTTGAGTTTTTATTGAATCTGTTCGAGAGGCTCGTTGATTTATTTGAACGAGCATTCTGGAGCCAGTAATTTGTGAAGCTGTTGAACTCGGTTATACTGAGAGGTGTTCCTCATATTTTGTCCATCCTATTTACGTGGGTTAGCGATGACAAAATAATAAATTTAAAAAAAAGAAGTCAAAAACAAATATAATCTAATAAAAATGTAAAAAAAAAAAAATTCACTTCATTTTTAAAAGGAAATTGTGCAAAAAAAAAAGTATTATGAGAAAGTTTTAAGTGCACCATATGATTGAACCCTAAATCCTAAAAACGGAGAGCGTGGGTGCACCTACTTCATGCGATTGCTCTTTAACCATTTTGTCAATGGTGATTTATTTGGACGTTACACCCTGGTCAGGACCATTGTGAATGATACTTCTATTAGAGGGATTAGACTGATCTGCTTACAGACCCCCCTCTGTGGCAGTTGCCCCAAGTAGCCTTTATTTGCCATGTTGAGTAAATTCCTACCGTGCTGTGTGCGCCCCTATTAGGGAGTGTGGGACTTAACCACCAACATCATCTGTCTTATGTCAAGTGATCCTGTGACAATATTCTTTTGTATTTTGTTAGCCGTGAAAGGAAGTGTGTTCAGTGTGTTTTTGTGTGATGGCAGGTTGGGCACAGAGCAGCAGCAGCAGCAGCAGCGGCGGCGGCAGCGTGACGACGGCCTCTCTCAAAGTGGCGGTCGCTTGTAGTGACGCTGCCAGATATCACAACCGAAAAGCAGATTCTTATCGAGATGTCGCATAAAGGGAAAAAAAATGGCATGTAATATTGACATGTAAGTTAAGCCACAGGCAGTCAAACACAATGGCCACTCATGGTGGAGCTGCTTACAGGTACGCCGGCGTTATGATGTTAAGTTTGTGAGGCTGTCATTGGGGGAATTTGGTGGCGCGTTTGGCAGATGGATTGAGAAAGATTAGCAGTAGCAGCTGCGTTTTGGGCAGAATCACAGATTAGAAGCTCTAATGTGCAGACCTGGCTCCTTCTTCACACTCCAGATTTGGGCAGCAACACCTTCCTATCACTCAGTCAGGGAGCGACCACACTTCTGTCCCCGTTCCTTCCTCCCCCTGTTAAATCCCCTCCCACCCTCCCTTCCTTCTCATCCAGGTTAGTCTCTAGTTATATATATATGCACCATTTTTTTTTTGTTACACCCATGTTCTGACTGCTGAGTACTTCCTCTCGCTAAAGCGATACTCTGATGATCAAGAAAAACATTTTTATTCCCCGATTGCAGGTGTGTTGCACCCTCAGCATGATGATGGGTGGTGGTGGTATGGTGAGCGGAGTAACTAGCCCATGTCAGACTCACACTTAGTGAGTGGGTGTGTGCATGCCTGTCCGTGTGCATGCGTGCATGTGTGTGTGTGTGTGTGTGTGTGTGTGTGTGTGTGTGTGCGTGTGTCTATGATTGTGTGTTTTAGTGTGCATAAGTGAGAGGAGAGAGATTAACCCCATGCTATCCCCAATCCCTGGTTATGAGTTTACAGCGTCTGTCTGGCCATCGCACTGTTTAAACAACAATCTAATTAATCCTGTCTTTATTAGTTTCAGTGAACTGGGGAGGCAGGCTGGGAGGGCATGAGGGAGAACTGGTAATGCTGGCAGAAAAATACTGGGGAGGGAGGGGGAGGAAACCTAGTGTGAGAGCAGGGATTTGAGAGGAATTTAATGGCAGAGACTTAGGCCCCGTGAATGGAAATAGGGATGTGGAGTGATGGCGAGGCAGGAGAGAAATTGAAGGAATAGAACATCACATTGGGGAGAGATGGCGGGACAAAGGGAGGAAAGTGGTCATGAGGAAAAGCAATGAATCTGAGAAAGAAAGAAAAAAAAACACTCTGCATTAAGCTTTATTCTTAATGTTAAATCGGAGCTGTGAGATTGTGGGTGGGACGGGAGCAGACCACATTAAACTGACATTTAAGGAATTCAAAAGGAGAGCCTGGCGCCAGGCCGCTCCACCGCCAGCTAACTACTGCCATCTACTGTCATGAGGGGGGAAAAGAAAACACAATGTAAACGTGATGACAATTGTAATTCCTTGTAGCAGATGTTCACCTTGTTGCTCTGTGAATTGGGAAGTATTTATGCAACCTTTAATTAAGAGACTATGCTAATCACGAGATTCATTGGCGCTGAGGATGATCGTGTCAGAGCTCCTTGTCTGTGCTTCCATCTTTAATTACCTCACCTCTCTTCCACTCCTCGACTCCCATGATGCGATGTTTTGCTATTCATGCTTGGCTCCCCCAGCACAATATAAGCCCATGTGTTTCCCTGTGCACCTCCAGGCTGTTTGTAAGGAAGTGCAGCGCCTGTCTGCAGGTGATTGGACGCTCCGAGCTGATAATGCGTGTGCTGGGCCAGGTGTACCACCTGGGATGCTTCAGCTGCTGCGAGTGTGAACGCCGGCTGCAGAGAGGTGATGAGTTTGTGCTGAAAGAAGGCCAGCTGCTGTGTCGCATGGACTATGAGAAGGAGCGGGAAATGCTCGCCACCATCAGCCCCACGCCCACCGAGTCAGGTAAAATAGGTTGGTTTTTATCGCCGCTCGGCCTGAAACGCTCGAGGAGGACAGATCGGAGTTTCGTCATTTTTTTTGGCATGCAGGCATTGTTTTTTACACTCATGCGCTCACAGTCTGAAGCACATTCCTGCATGTGCGTGGAAAGCAGTGAGGGGAGGCATGAGGGGTTGGATCGACTCAAGTTGCTCTGCTTGGCAACTGCGCGTCATGATGGCAAAATGTGCCCTGAATTAATTATCCAATATACCATATACAGCTGTGATACCACCTCCATTTTAATAAGCATGAACACCAAATATTTTACTTCCTCAGCAGCTTAATTACTCAAAGCCACCTCAACACTTCCTGTTGTTGACTTTTTAAAAAAAATATATTTTTTTTTTGAAGGAGGCTCTTCTGACTGTTTTATCGCCTGCTTATCTTGTTCAGTGAAAAGCGAGGATGAGGACGGCGGAGGGGGTTCCGGCGGAGGGAAAGGTGGCGACGAGGGCAAGGAGCATAAACGCTCAAAGCGACCACGCACCATCCTGACCACACAGCAGCGCCGCGCTTTCAAGGCTTCCTTTGAAGTGTCCGCGAAGCCTTGCCGCAAGGTGGGTGGACCGGCGTCTCTTATCTGTATGCCAGGAAATACTCCCTCGAACCTTCGGTGTGTGTGTGTGTGGGTGTTGTTTTTTTCCACTTCATTTCTCATTGTAAAGTCTGTTTCTATGACAAATGGGAAACCCCAACCTGCAGGTGAGGGAGACGCTGGCTGCTGAGACCGGGCTGACGGTGCGAGTTGTGCAGGTGTGGTTTCAGAACCAGAGGGCCAAGGTGAGACTTCGCATACCCCTTAAATGCATGTACCCGCGTTGCACGCAAAAGGGATTTACATTGTGCGCTTCCCGGCGTCAGATGAAGAAGATCGCTCGCCGGCAGCAGCAGCAGCAGCAGCAGCAGCAGGAGCAGGAGCAGATGGGAGGGACCAGGAGGGGACCGAGCAGAGGAGGCCGCCAGAGCAATGATGACAGCGAAGGTAAGAACAGGGGAGTGGGCCAATGTTACAAGAATAGATTACAAGATGGTATGACTAAAGCTATTCTGGTCCTCACGCAGATGGCTCCAGTACCCACGGCATGGATGGGATGCTGGGATATCCCTCTCTGCCACGACAGCAGCTACTCACTCTGGACCCCAACATCTATGGCGGAGAGCCATTCCGACACGGGCTCACGCCGCCTCAGCTCAGCAACGACCAGCTCCACTCTTATGGTGAGAAATAAGGTCAAAGCCGCTTTTCCAGAGGGAGCAGCAACCTCATAATGTTGCGTGAGCGAGGGTCCTCATCGCGCCCCAAATGCAGGACCATGCAAAACAGCAAATTCGCCCCTGGAGTTCCATTTTGGTCCTCTCTTGAGATCGCTTGTTGTATTGGGGCTTTGTGCAGCGTAGTCAAACATAATCATCTCAGAAAGAGAGGAGTAGGAAAAGGATTTAAAGTCTCGGGTTATGTTGCATTAGGTGCAAGGATTATGTTTCAATTACATTTTCTTTGGTTTCAGTTTGTAAAACGCTAGCGGTGATTTAAGAGGGAGGTTAAATTATGATGCCGTCTGACTGTTTGTAAGATAGTGTCATGAGTTTTACTGCTTCCGCTCGTGTTCATCTTTCTGGAACTAACCTGAGACCGCTCAACTTCAACTCTGCACACACTGACTCTTTTTCACCGCAGAATCAGAGACCGTGTTCCACGACCTGGACAGCGATGGAAGCCTCGGTCACCTCGGTGACTGCCTCCTAGCAACAGGGGAGGGCGGTCTCCTGCCAGGGCGAGTGGGGAACCCCATCGACCGTCTCTACTCCATGCAGAACTCCTACTTCACCTCCTGACCCTTATAAACTCCCACCCTTTCCCCCTCCTCCTCCACCTCTCACCTCAAAGATGCAGCTAATGGAGTCTGTCTATCGACATGCCTGTGGGACCACTCTCCATGAAAAACAGCCTACACCCAAACACAGGCAGAGATCATCACAAGTCAATCATAGTCATAATAACACTGCAGCAGATTAGCATAATGTTCCCCATCATCCCCCCTAGATAAGAATCACATGCTGGAAATAGACACTGTAAATGTCCAAGATATGTAAAAGGACCTCAGTTTCTCCTGTTGTATTTATGTAATGTTCAATGAAACACACTTTTTTTCATGGCACTTTTGAATGAAGAAAAAAAGAAAAGAAACAAAAGACACTTATGAGACGTATTGATAGCATAAATTACCAAGGATAATTGGTTGTTGAAAGTGACTTCAGCAATCATGTTTTCAGAGAGTCTTAGCAGGACTTATGAGCAGCTTAGGATCTAAACTAAATGAGTATATTGCGTTCACATTTTTGAAAGGACTGATGATTAGTAATTGTGCGTCGAGGACTGCAGCGTATACAATGATGTATAGGGATTGGTGTACAATTTTGCTCTCAGGTTAGTGTGTATGTTTGTGTAACCTGAGCCATAACTCAGGACATTGTGTTGGATAGGATTACAATTTAACGTGCCCAATGGTTTCATGGATTTAGTTTGAAAAGAAACTGAATAAAAGTATGATTTCAAATTAGTTTTTAATGCATGACAGGTATACTACAGACCAAAAAAAAAGCATATTTTTTAGTATCTAGCCGAGACAACGGGGTAATTTTAAGAGCCTTACAGTATATGGAGACAGGGTTGTACAAGAGGTTATTGCTTTAGCTTTCCCTTTTTAAAAAAAAAATATATATAACCACTAAGAAGCAGTGTAGCAAAAAACAGCTGATTGATCTATATTGCCCAAAACTTAAGACACTGGGTACATAACAATGTGCTCGAAATGTAAATCTAAGTATGACTGTGTTCCAATTGTTGTAGTCCCTTTCTGTAATAATTTCTCTCTCAAACATCTCAAATTAGATGTTGTTAGGTAGATATTTTGTACCTTCTTCTGTGATTTAAAAAAAAAAAAAACATATTTAAACTGTAGCATGATATTTATGTGTCACAAAGTAGGTATAAATAAATAGCCTCAAGACATAAGTTGGGTAGCAGGGATGCCTTGCAAAGAAGGATCAGGACCGGTCAATGTGGTGCAGAATAAAATAGGATTAGAGTGATACTTGTTTCATTTAGGAGCTGGTTAAATCGCACCAATAACAGCCACAGCTTGCAGCATTCTTTCATGACATTATGTTCCGACTGATCACCAACTCATGGCATTTTTACAGTGGCATTTTTGTGAATGTAACTTATTTGTGCGGTATTAGGCGAGTTCTTATCCTACTTTTTTTTTTTTTTCCATGTTCAGTGACTACCAGGTGATGTGCTTTGAATGTAATGTTGCAGTATCTTCAATACAGTCTGCGGTTTCATCTTTGATGTGCGCCTGCCTTATTTGTCCCGAATGTGATAAATGATGAAAACACTGAT
Source organism: Dactylopterus volitans (assembly GCA_901007715.1). NCBI lineage: Eukaryota > Metazoa > Chordata > Actinopteri > Syngnathiformes > Dactylopteridae > Dactylopterus > Dactylopterus volitans. Next base: position 22,300 of record CAAKHG010012925.1, on the reverse strand, counting down.
CCCTTTCTCAACTGGTAGAGGATATTAAACTTCAAAAGGCAGGCCTCTTCTCTTCCTCCATCACGCTCTTTCGAAAACTTTAATAATTGAAGCAGAAAAAGTTGGTTCCACTTAATGGCCACAGGGCTCATAACTCAACATCCTCCCACTGCCTCGCTCAGTTGTCCCCCTGATTAGAGCTCCTCCTTCTCTTTTCTTCCCAAACTCCCTACTTCTCAGTCATTGAGTAGTCAGGAGATGTTGTGTGGGAGCAATACATTCCAGTTTAATATTTGACTCTGACTCAGCCCTGGAGAGGGCAAGGGTGGGAGGAGCAGACATTTAAAAAATATATGCACACCGGATGAGTAATGCACATCTGATGTCAATTTCAATTTAATGTTCGAAAAAAAAAAAAATCAGTCCAAACTTACCGCCTCGCTTACGTGCGAGCGCCAACGCCATCATCGAATGAGCGCAACTTACACAAGCAGCACAAGAACAATTACAAATTACACTAATTACAAATCCTACACCACGTCCATCAGACTCACAGTGCTGTTGCATTCACCTCCTGTGTCTTCCTGTTGAAGACAGGGAAATGGTCACAGTATCTTGAGGAAAACAGCCGACGGATGGGACATCGTAAATCAGGCCATCTGTGCGGCTTTGGGACAGATGTGATCTGAAAGTTGATGGCGAGGACGGCTGAGCGCTACGACGGCTGAGGCACTGGGTTTGTCTCTGGGAAAAGAAAAGGAACACATCGGTATGTTGACTCTTCATACGAGTTAGTTCGTCATTTCTGTGATTTCCAATAAACGTGCGTGGCATTTTCGCCCCATCTGGCAACAGCGAAAACTACCACAACGCATATGAAATACTTTAACTGCACCCATGTAATTCAACATCTTTCACATTCGTATCTCTGTCCGTCCAAAATCACTGCCACTTACAGCCGCTTTGAGCGCGACCTTTTGGAGGTCCTGCCCTTTCCAGCAAGGACTTACCCACTCCGTTTAGGTCCACCGTTTCTGCGCAGCCTACAAAGCGAGCCACGTGTGGTGTGCAGGAGGTGGGCATGCCCTGGTGCTCCCTGAGACAGCGCTCGAACTCCGTAAACTCCTGGGAACAGTCCTGCCTGATCTTCTGGATCACCGGGCTGTCAAAACAAGAGCAGGGGTCATGGACTAACGTGCCTCCCGCGCTTATAAACGGGGGTGTGATGGTGACAAAGCGTGAACGCTCGCGTACACCACCGCCTTACTGTGATGACGTGCACCGCGCGACCTTCATCTTGAGCTCATGGCACGTTTGCTGCCATGTTGAGGGGTTCGACGCCACGCATGACCCGTAGGCTTCCATTTCGCCGTGGCAGTACTTCGCCGTGATGTCCATGGCGGCCTGCCTGAAAGATGACAAATTATTATTATTATTTCCATTATTTCCATGTCATCCGTTCACTGACGAGTAAGCTCAAGAGGTAATTTGCAACTTCGTAAAGTTGCAATGAAATGCGGCAAAACACTAAACGTCATATGGTCTTGTTACACAAGTAGGCAGGACTGACAACGCAGGAAGCGTCCGGCAGTCTCTCTGCGCCTGCACCGTCTAGATTAGAGAACGAATAAAAAATGTATCGTTTATATGACGGTTTTTTTAAATTCCTTACATGTTGCTCTTTTCGGCTCTTCCTCTCAGACGACAACACTGAACAACCACGGTTAAGACACTTCTACATGCGGTGCCATGTCTGCGCGGCTTTCACTCGTGTGCGCGCTCCTTTGCCGTCCGATTGGATGGAAATAGAGCTTTCCGGAAAAAAATTTCAAATATGATTGGTCGAGATTTGTGTCACTCTCAAACGTCGGCTCCGCCCACAAAATGACGATCCGTTTGTTAAAGGGATAACCACCGCATCGCGCAATTAAAGCGTTCAACGATAATTGTTGTTCATTATGTATCGCACAGGCGTATTTTCAGAATTATTCTGTTGTGTTTCGGCTAAAAACAATGCAAATATATGAAATGTTATAAATGTTGTGTGTTTTTTTTCGATTCTCTCGTGCTGTGCCAAAAAAATATATTACGTGTCTTTGCGCGTTTACGTATGCGGAAGCTACGGCCAGACAAGGAGCGACTCGGTAAACGGACTGTGAAGAGCTGGTGGGAGCGCGGCTCCGTGTGTAGAATTGCATTTTTACCGGGCACCGGCGAGACGGGCTGGCGGTGGAAAATAGAGGGGGCCGGAGCGGTGAGCGAGCTATAATGAACGACACGAAGAAAGAGGGCGATATGGCTACGGACGGGATCGGCGGACCGGATAAGCTGCAAATGGCCCCCTCTGTGAACCACAGCCAGCATGACAGCGGCACCGGCGACGAGCTGGTGAGCTCTGTGACGCTATACAGGCGAAGGCCCCGGCTACTACACGGCACCGTTCTCCCGTTTCTGGCTGTCCTCTACCCGGGCTGGATGTACGTATGGTTGGGGGTGTACGGCGCTTCAGAGTATCCGGAGGCAGGCCTCCTGGCGCTAGCCGCTATCGGGATCGCGCACGTCCTCACGGCGCTCTCCGGTTATTGGTCCGTGCACGCGCACTGCTGGCTGACTTGCTCTAAGGTAAACACAACCAAAAGCGCCATCCTTTGCACAAAAAGGTCAAATGCCCGCGGTCAGCATGGATCCGGTCTCTTGCCGGAGCGATAGGGAGGCAGGGGGTTGGATGTAGATTGCTCTCAGTCATTCCCCCCCCCCCCAATATTCATGGATGATGAATTGCCCGCTGCATCCGAAATTTAGCATTGCCATTTATCAGGCACTTTAATGTTCGGTTTAAGTTCAGAAAAAAAAAATTGCCCTGGGTCTTGTGGGCTTAGTATCAGAACAAATCTTTGTGATTGACATAGATGTATTGTTATATATTGTTTTAAATCTGCTGTGGGGCCGTGATAATGTTTCTATCACACCTTTTACAAACCAGATTTTAAAAAGGAAAAATAGGACACTATAAAAAGAATACAATTGGACAAATTTCAGGCGATATATTCCACTGTTTCCAATACTTCCCTTGATGAGGAGCAGTGTGAAGGTATAGATCCTACAGAAGAAAATAACTTAGGTTTGTGTTAGTAGTGTTGGCATGTGAAATGCTTTCGAAAATGCAGTCAGTTTGAAATTGTAATTTCTTTACACAAAGACCATGCCTCCTATCGTTCTAGCAGATTTGTGTTAGGGATGTGTCTGACTTTGAGAGGAGCAAAGATATAAAGGCCTGCAGCTGCACCAGAGATAACGGTGAGGTGCAGGCGTGTGAATTTTAATCACATGTTCACTTGCAAACGCAGGAAGCAGATCCCAACAAGGCGACGCTGGCAAAGGTCATCCCCACGCCCAATAATGGTTCTGCTGAGCTTGTGACACTACAGAGGGACCAGGTCAGTTGACATTATTGCTGCTCAATAAACACTCAAAGCTTAATTTGGAACATGTTTAGGCATCCTGTAGAACTGTCATTGTCAACTCTTCCTGGTAGTAGTTGTTGTCTAGAGAGAATATAGTTTTGCTGTTGGGTTCCTCCTGTTTTTAATAAAAGTTACGAGCACAGTTTGGATTTTTGGCCCACTTCTAATGCGTCTGAAAGTTATGATATTCACTGCAGGTTGCAGTAATTGAATTTGTGTTTTAATTGAAAATATCAGATTGATCTTTGCTGTCATGTTCATGGCAAAATTCCTGGAAAATACTGCTGCTTTTTCTCCCGCCTGAATCATTTGATTTTGTTTTTCTCCTGTTCTTCTGCTGGCCAGCAGGACGAGAATGGGGAGGCAATACTATCGCTTGAGTTTCAAAAGATCCGCTACATCTTTGACCACAAAGAAAAGAAAAGCTTCTTGCCCATAGCATTCCCCATCAGTCACCCACTGGGCTACTTCCAGTCCTGGCGTGGCTACCAGGAGGAGGCTGAACTCAGAGCTGCAGAGAAGCGCTATGGCACCAATCGTGCTGAGATGGTGGTTCCAGATTTCCTGGAGCTGTTTAAAGAGAGGGCCACCGCTCCCTTTTTTGTTTTCCAGGTGTGCATGTGTGTCGATATTTCTTTGAAATTGAACGGGTTTTGTTTTAAAACGTCATTTTAAAATCCTGGTCTTTCCCAGAGTGAATATCTACCCTTTGCGATCCACCAGGTGTTCTGCGTGGGACTGTGGTGTTTGGATGAGTACTGGTACTACAGTGTTTTCACACTGTTCATGCTGGTGGCGTTTGAAGCTTCCCTGGTTCAGCAGCAAATGAGGAATATGTCCGAGATTCGCCGCATGGGGAACAAGCCCTACATGATCCAGGTAAGCTGGGTCATGTTAGCGATTATTATGATTAAATTATTTGTTAAAATTCTGTCTTGGCCACCTCAGTATATTTACAATCTGTTGAAAGCATTGCAGTTGAATTTTGCATATCTTCTGGCAGGTGTATCGCAACAGAAAGTGGAGACCAATATCAAGTGATGAGCTTGTCCCTGGCGACATCGTCTCAATAGGTGGGTGCCCTGTCGATGTGCTGTTACTTCTCTTGACGTAAACATCAAAGTGGCTGTAACCTGTGTATCTTTCGTGTCATAACTCGTGTGTTTTCCGTGTCTCAGGACGTTCTCCCCAGGACAATCTGGTACCATGTGATGTGCTGCTACTCAGGGGACGTTGCATTGTGGATGAGGCCATGCTGACCGGAGAGTCTGTCCCCCAGATGAAGGTTAGAGGCGAACTTGTTTGAGAGCGCCATACAATGCTGAGGGACTAGAATAAATGCATGTGAGCCTCGATTACTGTAGCAGTGATCTCATTTTTGGATATTGTAATAAGTGCTGGCATTATTGGATGTGCAGGAGCCAGTGGAGGACTTAGACCCCGAGCGAATCCTTGACCTGCAGACAGACTCTCGTCTCCATGTCATTTCTGGAGGGACAAAAGTAGTTCAGCACAGCCCCCCTCTAAAAGCTAGCGCTGGACTCAAGCGTGAGTAAATATTCCTGTTTTCATTTATCTGTCAACAGCAGCATATTTTGGTGGATGAGTACATAAAGTCGGTATTGGCTTCATCACCTACATTTCCAAATCATGTTGCAAGCTCATTAATGTTTTCCTTTGTGTACAGCTGTAGACAACGGCTGTGTGGCTTATGTACTGAGAACAGGATTCTACACCTCTCAGGTTAGAATCTCGATAATTTCCGTTGATCTCTATTTCTATGTTTTAATCCTAGTTTTTACCCGATGTCCACTGTGGATTTATACTTCATGTGTGTACAAATTTACCTCCAGGGTAAACTGTTACGGACCATTCTCTTTGGCGTTAAGAGAGTGACGGCAAACAACCTGGAGACTTTCATCTTCATCCTCTTCCTGCTTGTGTTTGCCATTGCTGCAGCTGTCTACGTGTGGGTGGAAGGTGAGGTGCACAGAGTGGACTCACTTTTTATTCAGCAAGGTCATAATCATGGCCAAAGTGAAAGCTAATAGCTGCAGGTGACGGCATTGGCGACATATAAATGCTATCTCCCTCCGTGCCTCTTCCCTCAGGTACAAAGGATCTCAGCAGGAACCGCTACAAGCTGTTTCTGGAGTGCACCCTAATCCTCACTTCGGTGGTTCCACCAGAACTCCCCATAGAGCTTTCTCTAGCAGTTAACACGTCTCTAATCGCCCTGGCCAAACTATGTAAGCCTGTGTGTGTTTCTGTCACGCGTGTGAGACCTGGATGAAGCAGGCAGTAATCCCATACTTTTAACAACAGTGGTTCATTTGTGACTTACTTTTCTCCGTGCTGCTTAGATGTGTTCTGTACGGAACCCTTCAGGATACCATTTGCAGGAAAGGTGGAGGTGTGCTGCTTTGACAAAACGGGAACACTGACCAGTGACAGCCTGGTGGTGCGAGGAGTAGCAGGCCTCAGGTGAGACCTGCCCCCCGAAAATGAAAATTCATTCATGTTCTACTCACACCACTATGCCACTCGAGGGGTGGGTGAAGTATTGTGAGTCCACGAAACACTCTTGGAGTTCAGGTTCAGGGGTAAGCAGCGTCGCAGCCGGATCCAATACGATTGTAGTAAATGGCGACCACTTCTTCGGACGTGGAAAAAAACAAAACAAAAAATGCCTCCATACTGTGCCTGCAATGTGCATAACCCCCAACATTCGCATTTGACTCGAAAACAGCGTCATTTACACCATGTTTTAGCATCAATGTGGCTGTTATCCCACTTGCCCAGAGCTGCGTTCATGTTACCGCGCACAAACGGCACGAGCTCTTGCCCAAGGCGTGCAAGCTGAGATCAGCGAGTGCTTTGTGCGCGCGTGAACGCAGCTCCAGGCCAGTAGGATATTTGCAACACTTCACCCATATTAGCATAATGGCGAGTGGATAATGAGTGAGTTCTCTTTCTTGGGTGAACAATATCTTTTCACACGCCGTTACTCGTTTACTGGCGCTACGTGGAGCACATGAACTGATGTTTGTGTTAACGACAGAGAAGGAAAGGAGGTGATGCCTGTGTCTGAGATCCCAGTCGAAACACACCGAGTAGTGGCCACCTGTCACTCACTGGTCACCCTGGATGATGGACAGCTGGTCGGAGATCCACTGGAGAAGGCCATGCTCACTGCTGCTGATTGGACCCTAACAAAAGGTAATGAGGAAATTAAATGAGCTACGCCAGAAGTAAAGATGAGGTTAGTGGGCAGGTTTGCCTGAAAAAAACAAATTTGATCCAAGATTCAAGGTGTTTATTGTCATGTGCACAGTAAAGAAGCACGTTTCCCGTTGTGCAGTGAAATTCTTACTTTGCTGTCCACTCAGAATACCAGCAGTAAAGTATAAAAATAGTAAAAATAGTACAAAAATAGAAAGCACAAATGTAAGATAAGTCTAGATAAATATTAAGGCATAAAAATAGATATGGACTCGCATTTATATAGCGCTAAGAAGAGAATTGTAAACGGTACACTAAGAACAACTATGTCAAAAAACTGCTATATACATATTAACTATGCAAAAGTGTATGATGTGTTATAGTTGCAACAGCCCTGTTTAGATTTTTGGTGGAATTTGCCCACGCACACGTTACAGTAATGCTCGTCCTGGAACGGGGAAATACTTCATCATTACGAGAGGTCAACAGAGTTAATGACGTACGAGTAGCCTCATTCTCAAATTAAACATCACATTGCCTTTGCTCTTAATAGCACGCGGCGTATCTGTGTCTCTGCGCCTCACTGCCTTGTCCGTTTGATCAGATGAAAAGGTTTTCCCACGTGGCATCAAAACGCAGGGCCTCAAGATCCACCAGCGTTTCCACTTTGCCAGCGCTCTGAAAAGGATGTCAGTTCTGGCCTCCTATGAGAAACTGGGGTCCACCGAACTCTGCTACATCTCAACGGTTAAAGGAGCCCCAGAGACTCTCAGAGCAATGGTACATATGCGCACCGTCATTCACACACAGTCAGCCATGTTCTGGCCAGGTGGGGTGGTCACACTTTTGCTCTAATGCGGCTGCGATTGTAGTTTGCGCAGTGTCCAGCGAGTTACGACGAAGTCCACAAGGAAATGTCACGGGAGGGCGCAAGAGTGCTAGCCTTGGGTTACAAAGAGATGGGACACCTCAGTCATCAGCAGGTCATTACTTGAATTTTACTCAGAAGTCAGACATTTTTTCTTTGTGCTCTCGTATGGCGATGATAGATTTAGTTTGAAACTTGGCCGGATCCTTTTTGTGCGTCACAGGTCAGGGAGATGAGTCGCAGTGCCCTGGAGTGCGGCTTGAACTTTGCCGGATTCATGGTTGTGTCCTGCCCCCTCAAAAATGACAGCAAGGCCGTCATCAGAGAGATCCAGGAGGCGTCTCATCATGTAGGGTTGATCTGTTTTGAAACGCGGGTGCGCGCGCAAACTCAAAGCGCTGGTTCTCAAGGTGGCCGACCCCTCTTCCCCTGTTGTCAGGTGGTGATGATCACAGGCGACAACCCCTTGACGGCGTGCCACGTGGCCAGAGAGCTTCACTTCATCCAGAAAGAACACACAGTTGTACTGCAGCCGGGCCCCGGTCAGGGTAAGACAATATGTGACTCAAGCAAGGCAGTGGAAGTTATTAAACACAAGGATCCTCCTCGTGATTCATTTACAGAAGGGTTGCAGAAGTCTGTACTTTTTTTTTTTCCCCCCCAGGTGAGTGGCAGTGGGAGTCCATTGATGGAAGTGTGCATGTACCACTTCCACCTCCCTCTGTGGCCTCATTTGTGCGTCAGTTCGACCTGTGTGTAACCGGGGAGGGGCTGGCCAGGCTGTGCTGTGACCCCCGACTACTCCACACCCTCTTGCCTCACATAGCAGTGTTTGCCCGCGTCAGTCCGAAACAGAAGGTAGGTCCCAACGCAGAAGCTTTAGTTCATTCTGTCCATCATAAAATACTTTAAGCACTGCTAAAAAAAAAAAAAAAAAAAATCAACGTGACTTGTATTTTTGTCTTATTTAGTGTGTAATGGTAGGTGTTTTCTGCACAAGCGCAGACATCAGGCCAAACCAAGACATTAGATTATATTGAGGTTTATAAATTTGAAATTGAGTTACGTTGGAGTTTTATTGCTGAAAGTATAATCAGTGTCACATGTTGTGGATTTGATCGAAAAATGCTTCATTTTTTTCTAAGTTGGATAATAACGAAAGATTCAGCATGGACGAAGCTTTCAACAGATGATGGTATTGCTACGCTATATTGAGAAGTGTGTCAGTTGATATTTTTAAATCAAGACTCGACACCTTTATTCATGTTTTTACAGCCACCAACACGAAAACTTTAAATTGGAGACCGTCGCCTTCAAACATCCTTTCAGAAGTGATGTTTTTAATGTGCTTGTTTTGATTATTTATTACACCCTAACATTCTTTGGCCATTGATGTTTTTTAATGTGCTCGATTTTTTATTTATGTCATCCAAACATTCTTTAATCATTGATGTTTTCAATGTCCTTATTTTATTATTTATTTTAGTCAGACACCCTTTTAACATTTGCTTTTTTAAATTATTTATTTATTGAAGCGTCCTTTAACTTTGTTTTTAATGTGGTTGTTTTATTATAACTATTTTATTTGTTTGTTGTGTGTTTTGTCCTTTTATTTGTAATGCGTATTGGGACCAAGCAGCATAGTGATTCTGCTCTTGAAATAATATCGACTAATAATACAGTGCAGCCAGAAACACATGAATTATTTTAAGAGCTACCCTTCACTTTTTGTGACTGGTAATTGGAGCAGGGGCATTTTGAGAAATATTTCCTCATTTCATTTGTACTTTATCTATGGCATACTCTATGAATGGTGTTGTAGTAGAATTTAAAGGTGGCTTGGATGAAATAAAGATGCAAGGATGTTTGTTTATTGTCCGCCAGGAATTTGTAATCACCAGTCTCAAGGGTCTGGGTTATGTGACACTGATGTGTGGCGACGGGACAAACGACGTTGGAGCCCTCAAACATGCCCACATAGGTGAGATTTACCAGTCCCATGGCTTAAGACCTCCTCTGCAACGCACCGTGCGAATTCAGCAATCAAACAGTCATCATACTGTTCATTTGTCAGGTGTTGCACTGCTAGCCAACGCCCCCGAACGCATCCCCGAAAGAAAGAAGCGGGGGAGAGAGAAGGAGGCATCCACTGCAGAATCTAGACCTTCACCACCTGTCAGCTCAGGAGGAAAATTGAGTTCCAGGGCAGCCAGGCAGCGAGTGATGGCCCAAAGAGAAGAGCAACTCGCAGCACAAAAGGTGAGTCTTTTGTCATTTAGCGATTTATTACCTCCTTGTGGTGTCTTTGGTGAAACGGTTTTTCCAGGAACTTAAATTCCCTCCTCCTCCTCATTGCCTTTGATTTGAAATAGTGAAGTAGCAATGCACCGGTCTAAATGTTGGCTTTTATTCCTCAACAGGAGAGGATCAATCAGGTCTTGCGGGAACTTGAAGAGGACCAGGTACAAATTGTGAAACTGGGTGATGCCTCCATTGCTGCACCCTTCACCTCCAAGCTGTCCTCCATACAGTGCAGTGAGTAGCTCACACCTGTCTCTCCGGCCCTTGTCACAGTTAGCGAAAAATATCCAAACATGTATTGGCCTCCGCGTCTGAAACGTGTCCCGTGGTCTGTGTCTCCAGTCTGCCATGTAATAAAGCAAGGCCGCTGCACTCTGGTCACGACGCTGCAGATGTTCAAGATACTTGCCCTCAATGCTCTGGTGCTAGCCTACAGCCAGTCTGTGCTCTACCTAGAGGGCGTGAAGTTTAGCGATTTCCAGGCGACGCTGCAGGGCCTGCTGTTAGCTGGTTGCTTCCTCTTCATTTCAAGGTCAAAGGTGAGACTTAGCTGTATATCATGAAGAGGACGAGCACTCGGTATTTGTGGATAATTAATCTCCTGTCGAGGTAATCTTTGCTAACACGTGTCTTCTCTATATGATAACAACCAAATTAATTACCCTTCTTTTCTTTTTTTTTTTTCTCCCCCTCCTGATTACTCAGCCACTGAAAACGTTGTCTCGGGAGCGACCCTTACCGAACATCTTCAATCTTTATACGGTGTTGACTGTGCTGCTGCAGTTCGCCGTCCACTTCTGTAGTCTGGTGTACCTTTACAAAGAGGCGCAAAGCAGAAGTCCTCCTCGGTAAGTGACAGGCGGAGAACGAGAGTGACCAGCGGCTCCGCTTCCATAAAACCTCACATTTCTCCATTTGTTCATTGTCTGTTGCAGAGAGGAGCAGTTTGTAGACTTATACAAAGAGTTTGAGCCCAGTCTAATCAACAGCACTGTGTACATAATGTCCATGGCTATGCAGATGGCCACCTTCGCCATTAACTACAAGGTACTTATTCCGAATGCTGTCATTATTTATTGTCTCTGCATTCCTTCCAGTATAATGTGCTGACTGCAGTTGTTGTTCTCTTGGGCAGGGCCACCCTTTCATGGAGTCCCTGAGCGAGAACCGACCACTGCTGTGGAGTATCGCTCTGTCTGGTTTAGCGATTGTCGGACTTCTCACTGGATCCTCACCAGAATTCAATGAACAGTTTGCTCTTGTAGATATTCCAACTGAGGTGAATAGACATAAGTCTTCTTGTTTTGTTGCGATTTGTTGTTCTAATGCCGCAGGCTGTGAGGTAATCTGCTCTGTTTCCTTCCCTCCAGTTCAAATTAATCATTGCCCAGGTTCTGGTGGTGGACTTTGTCGCCGCTCTGCTGGTGGACCGTGTCCTGCAGTTCCTGCTGGGCAAAGGAACTCTAAGGCTGCCTTCTTGAACTCAGTGCCAACAGCAACCGCTGCCCTTATCAACCAAACTGTAAAGGGAGAGAAGACTTTGAAGAAGGAAGAGAATTGAAGCTGTTGTGACGAGCACAAGGCAGCTGAGATAGTCATGGCGTGCAGTACAGTACACTCTGTGTAACCCTCCCTTATCCTTCTCTGCCTATCTTGTTTCTGTATTTTTCATCTGCTCTCTGTCTTTTTTTTGTTTTCCTAATAACTTCTTCCTTTTCTCTACAAGTCTCCCTTTTCCCTCATCTGTCCCTCCCTGCTGCCACACAAGGCCATGAAGAGAGCAGTATTGAGTGAAGTGCAAGATTGTGTGCAAGCTACATTGGAACACACAGGCACACAATAGGGGCATTCTCCAAGAGAATTGCAAAGTGTTTTGGATTTTTTTTATTACTCTCCTTGATTTTGTAAAAAGTGAAAAACATCTCTAACAGACTTATAAAAAGACTTACGGATACAAATTATGAAGTCTGCCAAGTGTTTTTGTCAACTACAAATACCGATGTGTCTGCACGTGCAAAGGCTGAGCATCTCCACCTGAGACACCTAATTTTATCAGAATTATTAGGTAAATAAGGAATCAGAGAATGAGAATGCAGTGCAATATCACTGGAAATATGCCAGTGTTACACTATTCTCACATGTTGTCCCTTGCCACATGAGCTATTACGACAGCAATACAACTTGTAAAATGGGAACTGAAAAAAAGATGTAACAGCCCTGCACATTATGTATATAATACAAAACATTAAGACTCACTGCAAGCAGTTGCAGTAATATAAAAACTCATTAGTTTCCAAAAGACATTGGGAAAATGTTCAATCTTGAAGCATTATTTTTATATGCAAATGATTTGGAATGTATATGCGTATACATCTGAACGGATACTGATCTTTGTGATGAACTTATACAGACCTTTTTTTTAATGAGGGGAAAAAAAAGCAGCAGCTCAGCAAAAGTTGTTTACGCTTGTGAGAGGGAGGATTCTTTCAAGTGATGCCAGGAACAGTTTTTATCCATCAAAGTGCAGCAAAGAGGGGGAAAAAAAACCTCAGTATGTTTGGGACCGTTATTGTGTTGCGGAATTAATTGAGACTGGCCAACTGCTGCACTGAAGGTACCGCGTGATTGATACATAATGCATCAAATCTGCAAGGAACATCCACTATGCTTCACAACTGTGCCCATCACTCATAGTTGACACACAGATGGCGGGAGTAGGACAAAACATTAGATCTTAAGTTGCCAAAGATTATTGGCAACTACATAAATTCCCCAGGATGTACAGTTAAGGAGGTGCGATAATGAGTCATTTTTGTTGGCAGCTATTAAATGAATCCCTAACTAGTTTTGATATTGGATTAGTCGGTTTGTAGTTTTTTTTTAAGACAAAAAAAAAGGTTTTAATTCTATGACGTAAATGTGAACATTGTGAACTGTTTTCTCATTTCTGAGCGTATCCCGAATATATTTGGCTTGTGAAGAAAGAAAGCCAAATGTGGACATCAGCCTGGGCTTCGGGTGGTCAATCGAGAAAAATAATTTGCATCTCTACTAGTAAGTAGGAATGCTCCATTGCGTGTGGTTGCCGCGAACCCTGCGGCCTACATTTCCCACAATGCACAGTTCAGCGAAGGGGGTTCGGCTTCTTTTGCGCGCGCTAAGGAGCAAAAAACAAAAATGGCGGAAGAACATTCGGGCAACGAGCAAGACGGGTCTGTATCTCTTTAACGTTCATATAAAACTTTGCGTTACGTTTTAAACATGTAAAAAAACATTTGACTTAAGATTTTGTAGTTTTCAAATCGTCGTCTTAAGTTTCTTCTTCAGCTAAATCGCGAGTGACAAATTAAAGGAAAACAAACAACGCGTTTTTGCGGTGTTGACACATCAGAACAGCTTTACGCACCCCGGCGTATAGATCCCACAGCTGTCAGGGATGCAACTGGGGAAATGAAACGGTGTACATATATGTATAAATCCCTCGGAATATATCTGTTGGAATCATTCGGTGTTGTGATGGTGGTGGAGGAGGGCGCTGTGAGTTTAAACGTATCCCATAGGCGCTCAGTTGACTTGAGGGCAGGAGAGAAATAATTCATCCTGGGTTAAAGTTCAGCACTCCGAACAATTCTCCTTCCTTCTAAGCCGAATAAATGTTTATGAACCATGCAAGCAAAATGTCCTCACAGCATAACTGGATCCAATCACTGTAGGGTCAAGCATCAGGACCGCACCGTTCCCTTCACCATTCTCCTCATGTACGCCGCGCACGCACGCACACACACACACACACACTCCAGCTTGAATGAAGAATGACTCATCTGGCATATCACTTTCTTCCACATTTCTGTGGACCTGTGTTTGAATGCTTTTCGCACCACTAAATTTTTGAAAGTGCATTCATCTTTGTAATGAGGGGTTTATGCACTGCAAGCTCATCATATCAATCTCTATGTAATTGTCTACAGGCTGTTCCTGCTGACAAAGTCTCATCACGTCCTTCGCTGACATTCTCAGTCACCTGAGGAAGAATTGCTTTTCTGTTTTCCTTACGCTAATGTACAAGAATCATGGTCATCAAATGTGCTCTGTCGAGCACAACTCCCGACCCTATTTGCTGGCATTTTTTTTTCCTCTGTATATCTAAATGTGTTGATAGGTCTTTGTTACCTATTGCTGTCTTGATCCAAAATAGAGATCAAAGTATTCAGCTTTTTTTTCCCCGCATGCCAGAGAGCATGATTATGTGCTGATTACCTAATTGTTAGATTTAATTTTGTTATGTTGTCTCATTTATTCACGTTCTTCCTTTAATTTGTGACAACGCTCTACTTATGTGGCTTGCTGGGCTCGCTAATAATTTATAATTTTATTGGTGCGTGATATCTCTCCTCACACTAAAGTAACAAAACAGCATGTTATATAGGTGTATCTTTTTTTTTTTTTTTTTTTTTGCAAATGATGTTCATTGTCTTGCAGATGCGGGAGTGCTGCTGCTCCTGATTCTGAAACCAATGATGTGGTATGGCTACTGTTTTTTAACAGACATTTAACGTAGTATGAGCTTTCTATATGTACCAGCAACTTCCCTCATGCTTTATGTGGCATTATTAATTTGCTTCTTTTGCTCTCTGTTCTGTCTGCGTTCACCCAGGCCAACCCGGTGAATCAGACGTCCAAGAGGTGCTCCTCCACAAGTCCCAGCTCAGTCCCTCCACACAAGTCTCCCCGGACCGACTTCCCATCTCCGACCATGCAGACGCCAGATGCTGCAGAGGGCTTATCGGAGACAGGCGAGCAAGAAATGCGGTCAGAAACCACAGAGCGACCTGCAAGTCCGTCCGTCAGTCCCACTGCCCGCAGGAAATCCTGGAGGAGAGCTACCATTACACGACGCTCCCTGCCTGCCCTTCCCAACCCATATCAGCGTGAGTTGAGTGCATTTCTTGCCCATTTTGCAGTCATTAATGGGTAGTCATATGCTTTTTCTTTTCTTTTTTTTCAATTCTAATACCTCCTTTGAAACATTTTTTTGTAGTTTTGTGCAAGAACATAAGCACATCCCTGCCACAACAAGAGAGACTGGAAAAACTGATGGAGGCTTCAATGAGGGTGAGTTTAAATAGGTCATAAGAAATGAAGATTTGGAAAAGTAAACAAACAAACAGTAAAATGCTTTGAAATTCCCCTTTGGGATAAATGTAGTTGTTTGAATTCAATTAATTGGTTTTGGATATCTGTAATGAGTTTGTGGGTTTTTGTCACTCCATTAAATATCATTTGAAAAGGGAAGAAAAACAGCCAGTTTCTCACCTCAATCAAAGTTTTCTTTGAAGAGTAAAGTGAAATTTGTTTTTTTTTTCTTCAAAACTTAAAGATATTACTCTCTTAATGTTGTTTTTTTTCCATTTCTATAAATAGTCATATGCAATACCGGAATGCAAAAGCTGTTCTAATCACGAGGCTAGTACTTTAGCCATAATGTCTGTTGCTGTTGGCTGTGGGGTCACACACAGTTAATTTAAATCGGTTATAATATGAATTCCTAATGGATGTCTATATAATTATTGCTTTGTGTTTAGCTGGCAGTAGACAGACTTCAGAGTTTGTTGCAGTCGGTGCCGAATTCTTCACAAGAGACTTTTCAAAAACAAGGTTAGTGCTTGCACTGCTTGATTCAGTACACATTTTATGGGGCTTTTTATTTTAACTGACAGAAATGTTCGTTTTAATGATTCCTGTGTCTGTTTTGTGTTTTTCTTTTGTGCAGTTGAGAACATGCAGAAAGAGTGGGGTTCTCTGGCCAAAAGCATTGCCAGTGAACAACAGAGTCATCAGCACCCTGTTAGTGCACCGAGGTATTGCAACTGTTAAGTTTGCGCTCCACATAGTTGATATTAAAATTGGTTTTTGCATCCGAATTGGTGTTTTGTACAGTATTTTTGGTTGTGTTATTTCCTGTCAGATCTAGTGAGCCTGCATTGCAGAGTGCCGTGGAAAAAATGCAGAGAACCATCAAGAAGTAAGTTGGTCTTAATATTTCTGTTGTTTTAACCTTTTTAAAAATTACGAGAAAAAAAAACAAAACCTCGAACGAAGGCGATGTGACCTTCCACATGGGACTCTTGTTTTTAACCTGCCCGTGTTGTGTTCTTAGGCTTCAGGCCGAGGGTGAATCTTGGGAAGCACTGCTAAAGAAACACAGAAGTAAAGCAGAGGAATTAGAAAGGTGAACTTGTGCACTGTCGTCGAGGATCGCTTCTCCAGAACTTTGTACAAAACTCATCAAAACTTTCTTCTGAATTTTATGCCAATAATGTGACCTTTCTTTTTACAGACAGTTGGCACAGGGCCAAAAGAGAGTCGTGCCTTCAGACAGTCCGTTGATGGCCCAGTCCTCACAGTACCAATTCATTCAAAAGAAACCGAACTACCAGGACACCCTGCGTAGACAACAGCCCATGCTACACACTATGGCTATGCTTGTACGTATGAAATGTTTGTTATATCATTACCCAAAAAAAATGAATAAATCTGAAACAATGATAGCGGATATAAACCCCAAAGCTGTATTTCACAATATTTTTTTATGACCATTAAATTACCCATTATATTCTCCATTGTGAGAGTGATGAGATGCAAAGCAGATTTAGCACATTTGAGAGGTTGGAAATATTTTTACTTTTTCTGCAGTTCATGTGCATGGTGATTTTTTTTTTGGCTTTATTCGCTTCAATGCTGATGCGCAAGATAATGGATTAGCATTTGACATTCAGTATCCGATCAAACGATAACAATTCACTTTCTTAGTGAGGCGATGCCATAACTAACGCAGCACACATACTCCACCCTGTTTGCCATATTTTACAGCACAGCAGCATGTTCATTGCTTTGTGGGCCTCTAATAATTTACAAGGTTCTTGATAAAAATGAGTGGCAACTTCTCGTATTTTATTTTATGCAAAAATTAGAAAAGTTTGGTTTTTGTCCTTCGTGTGGCTCAGTTAAATGGAGAACCTGGAGCCTGAGAACAGGTAAATCGAAAGGTAATTGCAATTGTGAGGTTTGCTTGTCACACTGTTTTCAGGTTACTTGAACGTTCCCTGTTCATTTTTTATGAACATACATTTAGCTGCACAGTAGATATTAAGTCATCTGACCTGTGGAATAAATGATTGGCATCATCCTGAATTGATTTCTCACCAGTTATTCCCTTTTTCTACGTATAGATGGACACTCAGTGTAAGATAGTCAGAGAGCTTCTGTCCATCAAGGAGCAGGCACAGTTGATGGTGAAAGAGACCAGTGGCCGATTGGGTAATGATTTCATTTGTCTTCAATCTTTCCCGTGGAATTAGTTTGGCACCGTCATCGTTGATCTTGCTATCAAACGTTTCTTCTGTTTACTTTGTCTTTCCAGCGGCTGAAGCGGGATTCCAGGATCTTTCCCCTGATGTTCTAAAGAACCTATTGAAGGCACCTTTATCTTCTGCAACCATATAGTCTTTCTCGCTGGAGGCAAGCATGAGCAA
>CAAKHG010012921.1:0-11291 GCA_901007715.1 Dactylopterus volitans | reverse complement strand
GTCCTAGTTTTGTCACTGCTGTTTTATGTTGGCACACCAGTGAACCTGCTGATAATGTCACACCTGTGTGTGTGTGTGTGTGTGTGTGTGTGTGTCTCTTGTAGAAAATGCGCCCTGAGTGGTCAAACCAAAACCTGCAAGCACAGAATCAAGTTTGGTGACTCGTCCAACTATTACTACGTTTCCCCCTACTGCAGATACCGAGTGAGTGTCAGCACGCCATGCTAACGCTGCTACACACACGCGCACACACACACGCACAAAACTGGACACGTGCGTTCGTTCGGGGCAGAGATGTGTGACAGTGGCGTTTGTCTCCGTCTCAGATCACGGCCGTGTGCAATTTCTTCACCTACATTCGCTACATCCACCAGGGGCTGGTCAAGCAGCAGGACGGTGAGGCGCCGGCACACACAACACACACACACACACACACACACACGCACACACGCATGCACACACACACACACACCCATAACAGACACACACACACACATGCAATATCCACTACCACACCTCCTCAGCACTCATTTTCGCAGTCAAGTGTCAAGTAGCCATTCTGTGTCTGTGATAGCCATGAGAGTCCTCATCAGCCTGTCGCTGAAGGCACAGGCCTTGAATCATTCCTCAATCCAATATGGTTCTTGCCACTGAATGATTATTCTCCTCAAGAGTTCTGTGACTTCAGTTTCTCACTTTTTGTGAAATACTGCACACATTACACGAGGTGCAAAAACAGAGGAATGGTTTTTGGTCTGATTTGGCGTAAACCGTGCGTTTGTACAATACTTTAGGTACTGACTCAGTGTTGTTTTTCAGGCAGGTAATGTTAAGAGAATACGAGAAAAAAATGTGGTGCGCTTCCCACACAGTTTGCAGTTGATCATTCTGGCATAAATAAAAAATGGAACTGTCAAGTGAGGTCAAGTTTTTAGCCTTCATTTAAACTTGCATGATTGTTTCGGGCCACTTGGGGGGTAGCAATAAAAGTTGTAACTGTAAATAGAACATTTTTGCATTGATTTCTACAGTTGAGTTATGTTTTTGCCAGCATGGACAAAACATTTACACTTAGCAAAGCACAATCATGATTTTAAGATGTTCCTGAATAGAGCCAGACTAGCTGTTCACCATCTGTGTGCTAAGCTAACATCTCCTAGCTTAAATTGCGAAACATTTCAAACAAAAGGATCTTCTTTGGACCCTTCTTTGAACGGGAAAACAACTTTATTCAGAAGATATCTAAACTACAGTATTCCTTCAAAGCTGAAATAAGGTTTTTTCTTCTGCATTCATATTGCTGCTGCCTCAAAAAGCAAAAAAAAAGGGAGGTCTGAATAAAGAAATGTTACAGGATTTCCGATAAATCAGTGACAGCACCCATAATGCCTTGCTGGTAAAGATGGGCCGTGTACTATAAGCTAAAATTAACAAGAATCTGTGCATTGAGTGAACAACTGAAACTTTGGTCCTCCTCTTGGCGTCTATGCTAAACAAGCAGCAGGCAGCCTGAGGCTAGGGGTAGGCATTAGTGCTTTAATTATCCGATTGATTAACCACTGAAAGCGGTATTTGTAGTATCTACTTCACAGCTAATGAGGAGAGTCAAGCACATTTGGAGGCTTTGAAGTGAGGAGTTGAAACCCAAGAGGTCGGCTTTCAAACGCACTGGCTGATTTAAGCACATTATCTGCCATGATTGGTCCAGCTCAGCTCCACAGTCTCAGCGAGCAAGTGACAGCTGAAAGCAGAGGCTTGATAAAAGAGGGGGATCTGAACAAACAGCAGTGTGGAGGCACGGCAGAGTAAAATATGCGGCTCTGCTCACATACTGCATGATAGACTGGACACGTGAAGTTGTCTGCAGAAACAGATACAGCAGCACTCTGTCACATCCGGCCAGGGTTGGCAGGCCAGTGCTACTTGGGAGAGGAGATCTTATTTTAAACTCGGCAACTTGTGAAAACTCCACATGGGCATCTTGACAAATGGCCCTTTCGCTTCTCTTTTCATACTTTCCTGGTATAATTTGAATTGCTTCATGACGGAAGTCATCGCCATGTTAATATCCTGCCACTATTGCCTTGAGTGTTGTTGAAAGACATCCTAGCAATATTTGGGAAATGATTAAGAAACTAATGAACACAACGTGGCAATTAATCTTCGCTTACACTTCATTCACATAACCCACGGCCACGGAGACGGGAAGCGTAAGACAAACAAATGACGTAAATAAGCCAACATGGAGAACTAAATTACAGAAACTTAAAGACGTGATGGGGCATTTTGTGCGTGTCGAGGCCTAATTGTGCTGAAGATAATTGGGTGGGTGCTGTTCATCGGTGTACTCAATGCAAGAGAGGAAATTGCATTTTTACTTCCACTTCTCCAATGAGCCCTGAGTCACTGTATCATTACTTTTGCTGATGAAAGTCTGGAAGAAAAAAAGAGATGTAATGTGATAATGTGAAATAATCTGCCAATGGAACAATTCAATATTTACTCATTAAAATGTCTTGAATCATCCCAAAAAAAAAAAAAAAAATTGCAGGTGATTACGTCTGATGTTGCGTTGTTCATGTCTCACTGGGGCACTTTGACTTGAAATGAGCAACATTTACAGTGTAACACTTTAATCTGTTCGGGGGGGAAAGCTTATCTGTGCTCCCCTGAAATCTGGCATAAAGGCCCCTTCCAAAAGTGTCACGATAACCGTGTTCTGCAAAATGTGACATTTTACCTGATACTTGCAGAAAATGTACTTTTTGCAGATGTTACTTTGCAGTAGTTTTGGAAGTATAGAGTTTTTCTTAGTAATTGTTTAATCTCCCCTGCGTGGAGGGGTTTGAGTATCCTAATGACCCCAGGAGCTATGTAGTCGGGGGCAACAGCCCCTGGTAGGGTCTCTCATGGTAAAGTTGTCTTGGGTGAAGGGTCAGACAAAGAATGGTCCATAAAGACCCATACGGGAAGAAAAACACCAAAGGA
The DNA here is from genome assembly GCA_901007715.1 of Dactylopterus volitans. Taxonomy (NCBI): domain Eukaryota; kingdom Metazoa; phylum Chordata; class Actinopteri; order Syngnathiformes; family Dactylopteridae; genus Dactylopterus; species Dactylopterus volitans. The sequence goes on along the minus strand of CAAKHG010012921.1, from coordinate 8,303 downwards.
CCAGTGTGTCCTGCCTGGAGGGTTACTGGGGCCCCACCCTGGAGCCGGGCCTGGGGGAGGGGCCTGTCAGCGAGCGCCTGATGGCCAGGCCTACACCCATGGGGTCCGGTCAGGTCCTTCCCGAGGCAGAGACATGGGTCAGTCCTCCAGCAGGCCCACCACTTGCAGAAGGAACCATATGGTTCTGGTACAATGTGGATCGGATGGCAGAACACCACTGCCCCCGAGACCCGGATAAGTGGAAGAAGACGAGACGAGACAAGATTGTTTAAACTTTCTGAGGAAGACGCTGATCCTCCCACAACTCTGTCATCTTCTCCTGCATTAGCTGACTCCCTTGCCGACAAAGTTGGAAGCCTCGGTTGCTTCCAGACGTCCCTGTTGTTTATGCTGCCTAACAACGGTGCTGTCAGAACCTGTGTGCATGACTTCACATGTTGCAACCACAGGCTAAAGAGTTCCGTTTGCAACTAGAAGGGTCTCCCGTCTTCTTCAGTCAGATTCAAATATCTCGTGTTAATCAGCTGATACTAAAGACTTAATCCCCACACAGCTTATAAACAAATGAAGTAATAATGTGCACCAGAAGCCACTTCTCTGCCTCATCTCAGCTGTATCTGTTCAGCTGACTGGTTAGTGTTAGTCCTCAGGTAACCCGGCCGACTGTATGCTCACTGTCCACTTGCATGTTTGACCTCTGGTTCTTCTGGTCACAGCTGAACCAGTGATTTTGGCTCTTTGCTGACAACATGCCGTCCTCGGAAATGCTTAATAAAATGAACACACCACCCTTGTAAGACCAGTCGGCTCCTCTTGCAACATTGCAACATTCCTTTCTTCTGTATTTTTTGTTTCTTTGTTTGTGCCATTGTTTTGGAAGGAAGTCCAAATGTTCACGTCCTCTTTATCGATGAGAGTTCCAGCTTGACTTGTAAACTGTGAGTCGGTCAACTCTGCTAAATTATCATGTGGACGGTTCTGTCAGTGTGAGCGCTCACTCCCAGCCCGCTTTCACATAGACGCTGAACATGGACGCGTCCATGGCGGGAGAAACAGTTTGACGTGCTGCTGCTGAGAGAATGAAAACCCCTGGAAGAACTGGCTCTCATTAAAGATTTACATTTACAAGAGAGGACTGGCTGCTGTGAGGTTCCCCAGCTGATACTCCCACTCTTGAATTTATCAGTTGTCCTTTGCCATTGTTGCAGCTTGATGGAGCAACTTTTCAAAGAGAGAAAGAAATCAACAATTTATGTTGATTATACTTAGATTTATGAAATGAAAATGATACATATTTGATGAGACTATTTTTTGTGAGAATGACGTTATTAGCGTGATGGTGGTCTGCTTAAACATGTTGAAACTGTTCTTTGCCAACTTTCACACTGACCCATGAAGGTCTCAAAGAGAAGGATTTATAATATTTGCAAGTCGATTGTAAGTGGAGTGTCACATGCCTGTCGTGGCTCTACGGCGTAAAATGTCTATCTGCCGCGTGGGGCTTTGATCTTGTGCCGCGGTGTTTATTTGCCACACTTTCCCAAATCGATGCTACATTTCTGAACTCCTGTTTCTATTTTCACACCTCTCTCTCTACCTCTCTCCGATTTCACCCTCCCGCAATAATTGAGGTATTTGGGTCATGCTGTCAATAGAATAGCATCCCTCTGTCATGTAAAGACGTCCCAGGGAACATCATTAAGCAAAAATAAAAGATGATCAGTGCACAGCGAGGTCTTCATTGATTTGCCTATAGAGGGGACTACTCAGTGTGATAAATGAAGAAATGTTACACACTGCAAACGGCGGCACCGCCTGAGCGACAGCTGGTTTAGAGGCATGATGTAACCATTCAGACTTTTCATTTTCTACTAAACTGTGTCATAAAAGAAATCCCAGCCGTCGGATCTCAGCAAGTCTCTGAATACAAAGATGCATCCATCATCTTTCGAGAGTTGAGCACCAGAGAGCCAAAAGAGTGGTGGAAAACACAAAGTCGCATCCTCTGCCACATTCATCACTAATAGAGGCGCAGCGCTTACATCAGCAGTCTCCCGGCCACGTCTGGAGTCATCGTGGAGGTCCACTGGAGATTTGCAAATAATATCTAAATATATATAAACTGGGCCAAAGGAGGAGAGGGACCTGAATACAGAATGTTGTTGTGTGGCTCCAAGCCCATTTAGGGAAAAAGGAATGGTGCTGATAAGGTGCATTGATTCCCATTTTAAGTTTGTAAAAAGTGTTATCTGTAGCCCCCCTGGTCCTGTCCTGATGCTGAGGTACCATGAGCAGCACATCCTCGAAGAACTGCACATCTTATCATTATCTTTTTAGTCGATTCTCGTCTCCTTTCTTGTCCTTGAGGATTTTCATATTTGGATGTTCCCGCTGTGTGCTGTCCTGCAGGTTCACCTTCCCTCTGTGGGTCCGAAACTCCTGTTGTTTTTAGAAACACAAGAAATTCAGTTTGGCAGGGACAAACTGCTGTTCAGTCAAATTACCGTATAACATTTTCATCACTGAGCTTTACTTATGATTCTCCCTCAGATGTGGCTTTTCCTCCGTTGGCCGCAATAGGTTTTAACAATGCGAAGGACTGCGGTGATGCCGGGAAAAGGGCAGAGCTGGAATGAAAAATCCATACTGGATATATCGTGCAGTTATACTGTAGTGAGAGTTAGTTCATAAATCTTTTGCAAAAGGACAAGAGCCAGTGCTTGCATATTTTATCTGAGCCTCTCGTAGATTCACCACAACTTAATAAAGTAGTTCACACTGACTGAGGATTTTATCATAGCACATGCGCGTGCGGCTCAGGTTGCAGAGGTTGAAATCCATCAGAGGTGAGAGATAACAAGTGTTTCATTATCATCCGCGCGCCTTCGCACACTGATGTGAAGGTGTTTGAATAGAGCACTGGTTTACAGAGTGCTGTTTTTTTAAGCATTAATCAAGAGAGCCTCATTATCTAATGACAAAGCTGTTTCCGCAGACGATAACCTCATTCAGCAGAATGAGAAATGACAAGTACAAGACCCGTTTATCATGCACGAGCTGGGTTCAGGCGCGATGCTCAGGCCTGCTTTGTTGGGTAGTCACAATGGTGACAGTTCCCACTGCAATTTAGCATAATTACATGCTCTTACAACATTACAGAGGAATTCACATCTGATTCACATCATTTTTCAGGTAACCATTAAATATTTTGTGATAGACTTTGATAAACAATCTACTTTTACTGAGTTTTTCAAGGAAGTCAGATCCCAGATTAGTGAAAATGTTGAATTCTGGATGGCAGGTGATTTTTATCTGCAAGCTGGGTGGTCAGTGGAGCTTAGTATGAAACTACTTTCATCAAAATATTAAACCAAATTAAAAGGCAAAAATCTACTAAGTATTTCACGTCTGTGTAACTGTCAGCGATGTGACAGCATTCATGCACCATGATGACTTCAGTCATTTCTCTTTCCAGCAGACCATTCAATTCAACAGTCAGAGCGCAAAAAGCACTCTGGGATGTCCCAACCTGACCTCAGAGATCAGTATCGGAGCCGATCAAAGCATTTCTTTAAACTGATGCTGTAACATTCAGCATGAATTTACATCAGCTGCCAAAAGAGGACATGAGAGCCCTTTTTTGACTTTTGAGGAGATGACCAAACACAAAGGCCTCTCTCTGGGAAAAACCTGCCTCAGATGGAGGCCTCGTACCCTGCTCGGTTAAGGTTAATTAAGGTACAAGGTACATACAATATTTGTCTTGATTGATTTTAATAACTTACGTGTGCTTGAAGTATGAACTGTGCAAACATTATGTCGGAAAATTTAAGTATCATATCTACTCCGGACTCAGTATCTGCAAAAACTCAATGCTAATTGACTCAGTCTGGGATAAGGGGCAAACACTACAAATTCTGCTAACCACATCTATAAATCCATTCTTGTGCCCTCTGAAGAGATGCATGGTAGGGTCATTGAGATGCAAGCACAGATAATTTTGCTAATCTAGGATACATTTGGATTTCTTGCATACACCAAATTTAGAATCTGTGAATGGTAACAAACATAGCCAAAGTTTCTACAGTCTCGTTAGCACAGCAGCGTTCTGAGCTACAAACTAAAGCCAACATGCCAAACTCCAGCATATATAATCACCATTGTCACATGTGCAGCTGAGGCTTGTAGAAGAGGGTGATTTGCTTTGCAGGCAGTACTTGACAAATTTTGGCAAATTTTGGTTTGGTTAAGGCGGTCATCAAAATAATGAGTGCTCATTTTCTTGGCACCATGAGTTTCTGTGTGGTGGGTTACTCAGCTCAGATAAGACAGGATGGTTGTGAATGCAGCCGCGGGCATGACTCCTCCTTAACCATGTCCTTTATATCAGGCCCGGTGATGTAATGCAGCTCCTGAGGAAGCTACGACTCCTGTCCTGTGTCTCTGCTGTGCCTGAGGTTGTTGTGGTGGAAAACTGTAACCAGGGAGAGAACTTTTTTTTTTTTTTGTTACTCTTTTTTGTTTTAAATGGCTAACCAACTGTGTGCTTATTTATTTAATTCTCTATTAGTTCTTTTTTTTTTTTCCTCAAATGAGCTGAGTGCCATCTTGTTGGGTGGCAAGGCGCTTAATGAGCTGTGTCCCAATTCTGATAGAAGATAGTTATCCTGCTGGCCGGTCATGCTCGCAGGTTCCGCTGGCTGGCAGCTCTGTCAAGACATCTGTGTCACGGATCATCTCTGTGGGGGAAACTCATTTGAAAGATAAGAGCTACGTTTAGGATTTTATTAGGTGGTTATGATGTTTAATTTGACAAGTTTCTCAGAAGCTGGTAGAGAACATGGGAGCTTTCGTTTCTGGTTCTAAGTGGACCCTCCAGTCTTACAGCTGTCATCTCTTGCTCCTCATGTTGGTGATCCGGAGATGAGGCAGCCCACCAGTGGTGGATGTCACCCAGCAGCAGGAGGCTGGAGAAGCAGAGCAGCACCTGCACCTCCTGGGACCATCCGGGGTCTCGATCGATGTCTCCTCTGCTAATGTGAAGCTGCTTCCACATCAGTTTAACAAGCAGCATATGAAAAGAGGACCACTGTTTCATTGTCATTTATAATTGTATGCTTAATTATGCTCATGAGTAATTTATTACCATTCATTTGATGTAAATGCCTGATGAGTTTTTGAAGACTTAGTTTATTTGCAGCGTGAGTGCGATCATACAATCCTCCATCAGCTGACTCTTTGCTACTCATCATCAGTGCTTAGAAGTTGTTCCAACATGAATAAAGGGAATAAGAAGCTGAACAAGACATCTCCAGGTCCTTTATGTAGTGGAAAATGAGAATGAATGAGTGATTAAAGTCATCATGGTTCACAGTTATTTTATTTACAAGAATAATGAATGTAAAGATCATTCTGCTTAGCAGCAGTTCAAATGATATACAGATGACTGCAGACCAACAGAATAATTCAGCTGGGCAGCAAGTCCATGATGGTTTTGCGGGACCTGGATGAGCAGCCACAGTAAAGTTCCTGCTGTCTTCTTGGCTGCTCTCTACAGTGTGTGAAAGCATCTGTTCACTGCGTTATCCATCGACTGGAGGCAGCTGATGATGATGATGATGATGTCACCAAGAGTTTTCACAAAAGAAGAAGAATAACAACACCCAAAGTAACTTTGTGTCAGAGATTTTCAAGCGCTTTACTTGCCAGCTAATCCAGGAGGGTTAGTTTATCTAGATTAAAGAATAAGATAATCTTCTCAAATCCAAACTCCTTCAATTTGTCACAAACATTCTAAATCTCCTCGGGGAATTTGTGGTTTTTACTGGACATCTGGAAACTGTTGAGCAGCTACAGTAAACACACAAATGTAGCTGAGTCCAGCGCATTATTTCCCTCAGAGTTGTCGAGGAATTAACGCTATAAAAGTTGTATTAAAGGCAATCACTTCATTAAGAGTATCTTGAATTTGTATACAGCTACAGTTCTTTACATTCCACCAGTTGGTGTTTTAAATCTGAAATGATAATCAGTTAAATCAATGAGCCTTCTAATGCTTGTAAGCTCCTGGCTGAAATTATGCTAATGTTAATGTTACTGCTGTGTAGAAGTATGACGGTACATCACCTCCCTGTGGCCGTCTCTCGTCTGCTAAACTTTCCTCTCATCCTTTGATAAATGATCAAACTAAAAAATAACTAGATTTAATTTCTTCAGTGTATTTGTGCCTGTCTGCTGCTGTCTGCTGCAGCTGTTGCCCAGCAACAGGAGTGATGCTTTGTGACTCATGGTAATCAAATGAGGACTCAACCAAGAGTCCTCCGTAGACGAGGCCATCGCAGTTCAGGTACTGCTCCATCCAGCCTTTCTGGCCTCCCTGGACCACGAAGGCGGCGCCCGCGGGAGGCTGCAGACCCTGAACTGGGACAGCGCTACGGTGAGGCACGTGCAGTTGAGTGAAGATTGATGTGACGCCCGAGGTGAGTATGTGGATGCACAACTGGACACTCCTCATTGTAGTTTGCCTCCTTATAAATATTCTCAGGTCATTTTATTTATCTTTTTTATGCTTTGACTGATAGTTTATTAATTAAATGCTGTTTTAAAAGATAAGCGTAAGATTGTAAATAAAAATGTTCTACTTATCTGTCTCATCTTTGGTTATTGTGATGTCTAAAATAATTGGATAATTTTGAACACACGTCTCTGGTCTTTTTTTAGTAACAAACACATGTGTTCTGATTCAGAGCGGAGATTTTGGTTAAAATTGAAATTTCTGGAGTGTAACTCCCCCAGGTGGCATTGTTGGTTCATCTCCATCCTCCACATTGTCTCCCATGATACGCCTGTATCCAGTCATTCTTACAGTTGTTGAGATTCGTAAGTTTATGCAAAAGTTGTAAACTGGCTGACAGTCTGGCAGCCTGCAGGTGAATTTACAGCACATCATGTTTTTGTCTGATGCTCCAGGTATAGTGGCAGAGCTCAGGAATGATCCCCTGCATTTGTATCGCTTACTGATGGAGACATTAAGCTGTAAAGATATTGATGTCAGAAGAAAACAGCAGGATGAAAAGCTAATTTTGGTCAGGCAGAATTATCAGAACTAAACGTATCCCTGGAATTGAATCGGGCCAAATGTACTTACAGTCGTTATGCGCCTGAAAGACGCTTCTCCCCTTATCCACGTGGGCTCCATCAGTTCATGCTGTTCCTGAGACTAGAAAACCAGTCTGACTGGTGGTGGGGAGTTCCGACATTTAAGAATCAGTGGGTGTCACCTTCTTGTCTTAGATGTTAATGACCGGTGGGCTTAGGGTGTACCTCGTTACCTCGTTAGTGCGCCGCTGTGTTGTAATGACTGTTGTTGTTTGGGGCACATGTGGCCAGTGGTGAATGGCCCTCATCAGAGTCGTTAGAGTATTATGAGTCCTGATAACACCCAGTTTGTGATCCAATGGATGGTGAGAGCCAGAGAGTAGATACTGATCTGCATGCGTGGGTTTTCCATATATACAAATACGGAGGCTCCTGTCTCTCTTAATGTGGACATCGCAATCCAAGAAGGGCGGGGGGTCGTCACTGACATCCTCCCTCGTGAATCTGATGTTTTCATCCACGAGTTAAGGTGCTCAGTTATCACCTGCAGCTCCTTGGTTTTAATTTCACCCCATGTGTCATCCACATGTCTGTACCAGCGGCTCGGAGGTGTTCCCCTGTAAGAATTCGTAGCATTGAATTCCACTTCCTCCATATAAAGGTTAGCCACAACGGGAGGCACTGGAGGGCCCATCGCACAGCCGTGGTAAAGACTGTCGTTGGAGCAGAAGTAGGTGGTGTTGTGCTTAGTAGGAGCTAAATTTGGTTATTAGTGATAATTAATAATTATCAAAGAAAATTATTAATTATTATCAAAATTTTAATAAAGCTTAATTAATGAAAATTAATTAAGGACGGGGCACCACCGGGAAAACCCGGACCAATAACCAAACAAATAGAATCAGTCTCAAAGTTTATCTTAAAATGTCAATATTCGTAGAATATTAGCCTTTAAAATGAACAGAAGGAACTAGAGGTCGGCACTGACCCTGTCAACCAGCCCATAGCACAGCACACAAGCAAAACAAGAACAACTTCTCGTTAAGTTATAACCACATTTATTACAAAAGTAAAATCAATCATAAATAAACTTTACAGATGTAGCAAATTCAGTTACTCACTAAACTACTTCACTAACTATGACAAACAGATACAACAACAGTGCACAGTGTGTGTGTGTGTGTGTGTGTGTGCGTGTGTGTGTG
>CAAKHG010012916.1:6037-20155 GCA_901007715.1 Dactylopterus volitans | reverse complement strand
CCACACACACACACACACACACACAAAGTGCTGGACTCCCTTGTTCCCCTTGGTTCACTAACGAGGCTTCTTCTAATGGTATATGATAGCGATTTGGTTCAGCACCCCCCCGCCCCCCCACCCCTGCCCCACCCACCACCACCACCACCACCCTTGCCCCCACCTTCCCCCACCACACACACACACACACACACACACACATACACACACCAGTGTTGCCCATGAATCATTTTGACCTTCTCAGAGCACAGAAACTTGACATCTGACAGCAGGAAATCAAAGATCAGATTCAGTGAGGTATTAAGAGCCCATTTAAAGTCCAAGATCGGTTCTGCACCTTCTAGCTCATCAAACTCCAACAGTCTTCATCATCTAATGGTACACTGGGGTTCTTCTGTCTCGATAGAGTCCGTGAAGTTTGAGTTCCACTGTTGTTCTTGGCTGTGATGTCGTCAGTGTTCGCAGACTTCTATGTTACCACTGGAAGACATTTGTCGCGACGGTTCTTCAATTTCTGTCCGCACAAACGCGACTAAAACCCTCAAATTTTAATGCTGATTCCAGTCTGTTGGGACTGTTTGCTGCATCTACATCAGCCATTTTCCGACTTCTAGGAACTTTTTTTCAGAGGAATAGCTGACTGGAGAACGAGGAACCTTCGAGGGCTTTTTTCAGCGGTTAGCATACATCATTTTTTCATGGGTTTGACGAGATGGAGGACGCTAAGATGGTGGCTGTGAGTGTGTGTGTTGTGTGTGAATTGGGTTCGTTGATGATGATAAGAGACGGAAAGGAGACGCCTGTAGAGACACTGACACTAACAGCACTTGTGTATCCCACTTTTACATTGTTGGCAGTTTGCGGTGTTGGATTGATTCCCGTTTTCAGTCATTGTGCCTCCTCGACTATGAAGTACAGACCCCGAAGTAGTACCTAAAAAAAAAACAAAAAACAAAAAAAACCAAGGCTGTAGTTCTAAGAACTATGATGGTTCCCGGTTCCTGCCGTGAGAACACAAAAAGGGGAGCTGTCTACTAATATTTCTGAGAACAATGAAAGGGTTCTGTCTGTGAGACCGTTCCGTATACCAACAGGGATGTAAGCCTACACTAAGATTTGGTTCCTCTTTTGCCAGTTATCCGGGGCTTTATGTTAGATCATTCTGGTTCTCATCTCCTGTAACTCAACAGTTGGGGTCCAATCCAGTAAAAAGCCCTCACCACTAGTCCTTACTACACCAGTGCAGTAGGGTCCTAGTCCCAAATCTACCTCTTCAGAAGGGTTGTAGTCCCAGCTGTACCTACGTAGTTGGGCCTTATCCCCTTTTCTGTCACAAAGACAGAGGAGGATAAGTCCCGATTCTGCTCGTCAGGCTCTAGTCTCTGTTCCAAAATGACAGTCGTTTCCGTCTGGAATGCATCACTGATCTTGGATTTTCCACCACGGTGGAGTGAACCCTGCATCATACCACAGTTTAGGGGTTCCAGCTCTGGTTCCACCAGTCAGATAGTTTGGAGGTGGCGGTTTCCATTTCTCATGGCTGATATTTGCACTGCCCCCTGCGAACATCTGCTCCCGTGGCCTCATCCAGCCGCACTCCTGTAACCTTCCATCCTTTTCTACATTGACAGTCCATGAAATGTCTTCCCTTAACATTGCTGGTGGTTTAATACAATTGAGGTTCAACAATAACATTGTTTCAAATGGTGACAGTATGTCATACCTGTAAATGATGTTTATCTGTCATGCCTAGTCAAATAATTTAAACAATAAAAAGAGGGATTTTTGAAATGTCTATAGTATCTGAAAGTCCCTTTGATGTTAGTACTGGTGTTACTGTTGTTGTAGTGTATGTGATGCCCTCCGGGGATTGTGTTACTTTTTAAGATAATAAAATAACGACGTTTGGTTATAACACTGTTGTCTGTTGTCACTGGAAGAAGAACCGTCGCGAAGCAGCTCATGATGACCATGCAGCAGATATTTTAGGGCACATCTGATGAACCTCATTGAAGGCTTTTTGCTGAACACTTCAAGTAGACACAGTAGGAGTCCGACCCACCTGAACAGAGCCAGGCCTGAAATAACACGGCCACCGTCAGTCCTCCCACGTTTGGCCCGCAACGACGTGTCAGACACACCTGGCAGTGGACCCGAGAGGTTAAGTTCTCTCACAGCCAGATCAGCAATGTTCAACTCTCGTATTCTTCAAGCTGATTCAATAATCTCAGACCTCCATGTGAAGTGATGCTGCTCAGTAGAGACCCAAAGATGTTCAGGTTGACCAAGATTTAGGCAAGAAATCCGATCCAGCATCAGTGACTTCCTCTTCATTTAAGGACGTAGAAGAGCTCCTGAGGATCCAGTCTACAGCCCCTGAGGTTTCATTGCTACCATCATGGTCACAGGAGTCCTCACCTCCACTGACTCAGTGAAACGGTGCTGGTGCGCACATGGACTTCACCACTCCTGGGAATATTCCTGGGAATATGAGCATTCCCCAGTAAGATTCCCGCAACTGGGAATATCACTCTCCAGCGAGCATTCACCATATTTCTTGGGAATTATGAGGAAATTAAAGCAAATATGAAGGAAAGATGAAAGGCACTCGCTCCATCAAGCTGGAAGAATCTCACCTACAGTCGTCTGGCAAAATAGCCATGAAATATATAAGAAGTTCTCTGTAATGCCAGAGCCGCCCATTACTGTATATATGTGCATCCATATATACTGCATCTATATATACTGTATGTGCATCCATTTACTGTTACATACAGTATGTGTATCCATATATACTGTATACATCAGGCAGGCGGCACACAGGATGGAGGACTCAATAGCACAACTCAGACAGCCTGGCAGTTTCCAAAGGTGGTTTAATAGCAAAAAGTGGGTACACGGGAGGCAGCCAGCGAGGCGGAGCTACAGGATGCTACGGGATGCTACGGGATGCTACAAGATGCTACGGGATGCTACAAGATGCTACGGGATGCTACAAGATGCTACGGGATGCTACAGGATGCTACGGGATGCTACAGGATGCTACGGGATGCTACGGGATGCTACAAGATGCTACGGGATGCCACGGGATGCTACAAGATGCTACGGGATGCTACAAGATGCTACGGGATGCTACAAGATGCTACGGGATGCTACGGGATGCTACGGGATGCTACAAGATGCTACGGGATGCTACAGGATGCTACCTGATGCTACAAGATGCTACGGGATGCCACGGGATGCCACGAGATGCTACGGGATGCTACAAGATGCTACGGGATGCTACAGGATGCTACGGGATGCTACGGGATGCTACAAGATGCTACGGGATGCCACGGGATGCTACAGGATGCTACGGGATGCTACAAGATGCTACGGGATGCTACAGGATGCTACCTGATGCTACAGGATGCTACGGGATGCCATGGGATGCTACGGAATGCTACAGGATGGCTCAGGCAGAAATCAGGCCAACAAAAAAGAAATCAGGCATTGTTCAAAAACTTATGAGGAGACAGAACACGGAGGAGAATGTGGGTTAAGTTTAAGTTAAGTTTTTCCTTGTATCTAAACACACAGAATACAACCCACTTAATGATGATCAGTGGCTGCTAGACCAAAGCATTTTTAACTGATCTGACCAACGTGTTGAACGACCTCAATGTTGAGCTGCAAGGAAAAGACAAAAGAGTGGTGACTGTGGTCAGCTCAGTTAATGTGCGAAAAAATGCAACCTCTGTTCTTAAAGCTGCAGCGCCAGGATTTGACAAACTTCCAGAATCTCGTCCCAGAGCTGGAGACACAAGGGAAGGTGTGTGTGCAACTTGACAGCGGACGACACACAGGGCAGACTGAAGACCGTCTGTCAGGGTTTAACTAACGATGCCACACCAGTTGCTGCACTCGTGCGCTACCCTTCAGGAAGATGCTGAGGTAGATTCATTGGCGTCAAAAAGTGCAACACTGTTTCACCCGAACTCGTCCAGAGTGGAGGGTGAGATTTGACCACTGCAAGCTGACACTGAGCTCAAGTCTAGGGCTGGTGGACACTTTTGGAACTTACTCACAAAGGAAAAATACCCCAACGTGAGGAAATGCGGTAGCTCCTTGACCACTTATTTATGTGAGTCAGCCTTTTCCCACATGAAGATTATAAAGTCCAAATACGGTTCCACCATGACGGATGATCATTTTGAAGTGTGCTTAAGGCTGATTCAGCAGCTACTGTCATCCCAGTCTTACTGTGCAATATGGGTTTGTGCAGTTACGCAAGGTACACCAACTTATATTGTACATACAAAGATTACTCAATATATTTATAAATAGATATAAGTTTTTGCATTTTTATTGTAGGTAAGTCATTTTGATGTGGTCGTTTTATAAGTAGCTCATTGGCGGAAAAAGTGTGGTCACCCCTGCCTTACGGCTTATAGGTGCAGGCCATTTGGCTATGGCACTAACTTTAGCGGGGTCAATGCTAATGTTACCGGGGGACACAAAGAAACCTAGGAATGATATCGTGGAAGCATGAAATATAATTCCCAGCCTTAACAAACAGGTGGTTCTATAGCAACCGCTGGAGGACACGGTGGACATGGCAAAGATGAGATTCAAAATCAGGGGAAAGAGATACACAAAAATAAAATTGTTCAGCATGTCTGTAGCACATGATTAACCAACGCCTGAAAGACAGCAGGCGCATTAGTTAGTCCAAATGGCATCACCAGGCATTCCTGAGGTCTAACTTAGTGTAAACCAAAGCTCTCTGCAAAAGCTGAAACGTAGAGACGGGAGGCAGGAGGGTACCCGTTCCTGATGGTTATGTCATTGAGCCCACAGTAACTGATACATGGGCACAAGGTCTTGTCCTTCTCATCAACAAAGAAGAATCCGCCCCAGCAGGGGACAACGACGGACACATGATACCAGGCGCCAGCGAGGAAGAAATGTACTCCTCCATGGCTTCCCTTCCCAGGGCCAACAGGGAGTACAGGCATCCTCTAGAAGGGGAAGTACCAGGTAGGAGGTTGATGGTACAGTCGTAGTCACAATGCGGGGGAAGGGGGTGGCCTTGGCCTTGCTAAAAACCTCCATGAGATGATTAAGGCTTCTTTTCCGGATACAAAATAAATTTCTCTACGAGCAAAGCCATGGCACTTAATAGCTCTCAAACACCTGACCCCAACATCTCACTTCCTTTTCCCTGGTCTGCGGTGGGTTTCTCGTATCTAGGTATAAAAATCTCCTCAGAAATTAAGGAGCTTTATAGACTTTATAAATTTTCCCTCCTCTTACAAACTATTAAACAGGACCTTGATAAGTGGTGTGAGCTGCCCCTCTCCTTACGTGGTTGTATGCATCTAGTTAAGATGAACATTCTCGCTCACCTTCTCTATCGCTTCCAAATGCTCCCAATTTTGCTGTTGAAGAAAACTCTTGCTCGAATTAACAGCTCTTTAATCTCTTTTATTTGGTGCAAAGAATGACCAAGGCTCAGATATGGTCTCCTCTGCCTAGCCACCAAACACGGTGGCCTGGTAGCGCCATCACTTTCATTTCATCAGCTGGCAGCACAGTTCAAATTTCTGTAGGAAGTGTTTATAGAAGACCCTGATTCCACATGGCTCAGCTGTGAATCTGCCTTTCTAGGGACTATTTCCATGAGAAATGCATCATATATTTCCTCTGGTAAAGCTTCAGTATATATAAAAAGACAATTTGATTTAAAAAAAAAAAATGCTGTTTGTATGGCAACGTATCAGGAAATTAGAAGGACACACTGATAATTTTTCATTGTTGAGCACTCTCCATGAAAATCCAGATTTCCCACCAGTGCTCCGGGCTGGCCAAGCAGACTGGTATAGCGGAGATATTGAGGTGGTTGGAGACCTGGGCCTCACATTACACCAAATAAAAATCAAGTTTGGGATCATTCACAATGATTTTCTTAAATTTCTGCAAGTTCGTAATTTCATTTGGTCCAAGTTCTCTGGTGGTTTTGGTGTCTCTTCTATGGAGTCGCTGCTGGTGGAGAACAAACAGCTTAAATTTATCACCAAACGAGTACATTAAACATTCTGCAGCCTCTTAACTGATGATTCTGAGAAAGCTAAGGCCAAATGGCAATTAGAGCTGGCTAGTATAGTAGAACCAAAAGCCTCGGATGCTTTGTTTAGCCAGTCCACTATTGTTCTTGCATCTAATTCAATATGGGAAAGACTTTGTATAGGATCTATATCACTCCTGAAGCCAGACATAGAAGGAATCTGAACTTTTCCGACGCTTGTATTTAAGTTCACACTCTCACTGTCTATGGAGTTGTTTCATTAATTTTTTAAGCGCCCTTTTCACCTTGGCGCAAGGACTTGCTTGTTGGGACTAAAGGATGAACTGACTTCGGTAACAAAGAACTTTTACATATTCTGTTGCACTGTCCTCAAAAACGCATCCTGCTTATGCGGCTCTCTGATAGGCTGCCACTTTATCTCAGTGGCTGCAAACTGTGACATCCCTTTCGCAGCCTTCATCACTGCTCTGAAGGACAAACCTTTTTCCTTTTACAAGATATGGGACCCTTTTTTTGACTACCTAGGAGCCACCAAATCTCAGAGCATAAAGTCTATATATATATATATATATATATATATATATATATATATATATATATATATATATATATATATATATATATATATATATATATATATATATATATATATGTATATGTATATGTATATGTATATATGTATCAATATATCCTGTATGTTTGTGTATACATGTGTATATCCTGTATGTATATGCAGTACATC
The DNA here is from genome assembly GCA_901007715.1 of Dactylopterus volitans. Lineage (NCBI taxonomy): Eukaryota > Metazoa > Chordata > Actinopteri > Syngnathiformes > Dactylopteridae > Dactylopterus > Dactylopterus volitans. The sequence goes on along the minus strand of CAAKHG010012916.1, from coordinate 13,346 downwards.
TCATCATCAGCTCTCTTTGTTTGCGCAGTTACCCTATTTGTTCATATTTAGCGTTCTTCTGCTGCCGTCATGACGACGCAGACTCGCTGCGCTTTGATTAGCTTTATGTCAGCTGTGAAATGACATCAGTCTCCGTTTATGATGAAACAACTGCAGGTCCACACTCGCAGACTTTGGAAGTTCAGACTTGGAAAGTCGCCACAAGTTCAAACTCCAGAAGTCGGCGAGTTCCCAGGTGCGCTCCTTACGTTTGGAATAGCGGCGTTCCTCTTCCTCCGCCTCCTCTTCTTCTTCTTCTGTGTGAATGGCGGCTGGTGCTAAGTGCATAAGCGTCATTAGCGCCACCTACAGAGTGAATCATGTAAAACAACCACAACTCATTCCTGTTTAAATATTTCATAGATAAATATATATTTGTTTACACATGTATCAATTTATATATTCATGTGTATATTGGTTATGGACATGTGAGGTTTATATTCTAAATGAGTCTTTTTTTGAGCGAGCGGGCGAATAAAAGATGAATGCTGGCAAACTAAGTTGTGGGACTTTGTGGAGTTGTGGAAGTTGGTGAGTTCCAGATCCAGGCGACATTTAAAAAGAAAAAAAATGAAATGGAGGAGAGACGTCGCCGCACGTCATTCGCCGCTCGCTGCCGATCGTCCGTGCGTTGATCCTAATGCATTCTGGGACACACGGCTTCCTCAAGTACACCCAAGTAGGTATCCAATCGGACTTCTAAAAGTTTTTTTTTTTTTTTTTTTTTTACTTTATTACAAGAAAAAAGGAGGAAAACAATCAAGGCACTTTGCTTTGTAACATTCTATCCTGAACAGTTTCAAGGGGTAAAATAAAATATACAAAACATAAAGCGGTGAGCGTCTCATTCTGTTAGAGAGAAACGGTCCATGAAAGGAACCCGTTTCTGGGCAGGACTGTCGGTCATATCCACAGGGTTTCTCGAAGAACCTGAGATCCTTCTTTTCTTCCATCCGGTGAAGTGGGGCTTCACTTTGAGGTATTTGCATCGTCGTATAAAATGTTTTCACAAGTGCGATCAAGTTGTTCACCAAGAAGTCCAAGTTCTTCTCCTTCAGCTGAACTTCTGCTTTAACAGGCCTCCGGTTCAAAGGGAGCAACGTCACAAGTTTGGTGACCAACCCTGCCAAGACATGCAGAACTTCTAAAAGTGGGCAGAGGGGGGGACAGTTCCGGGTCTGAAGTTCGGACCGGTCCGGACTTTGACCGACCGCCGATGACGACGGTTCAAAAGTACGGGAGCCCGCGCAAGTCCGCGATTGGAGAAACGGCCGCTGTCCGGTGCCCGCGGAGGGAGGTTCCGGGTGAGGAGGCCCCGCTTGTTCCGGTTGTCACGGTTGAGAGGCTGCAGACGCGCGTTGAACCGGAGACGAAGCCATCATGTCCTCGATGCGAGCGCCCGCGTGCTCCCCGCCGCCGCCGCCGCCGCGGCCGCCGCGGAGGAGGGTGAGCGGGGTGAGCGGGGTGAGGAGGACGACGGGGGTGAGCGGGGTGAGCGGGGTGAGGAGGACGACGGGGGTGAGCGGGGTGAGCGGGGTGAGGATCGGCCGCCTCCTGCCGCCGCTGCTGCCGCTGCTGCTGCTGCTGCTGCCCGCGGCGGGACGCGCCTCCCGGGCGGCGCGTCCGTTACTCGCGTTTCTCATCGACGGTTTCCGTTACGATTACATGGACCAGCTGGAGGAGCTTCCCGGGTTCAGAGAGCTGGTGCAGACCGGAGTCAAGGTGGACTACCTGACCCCGGACTTCCCCAGTCTGTCCTACCCCAACTACTACTCCCTGATGACCGGTGGGTGGCACGAATATGATTTTCATCATCGCGCGCGTTCCTGTCGCCACTTTCTCTGCTCGTCTTTATCGCGTCCAGTTAAAGTGCGACTACGGTCACTGGTGCTGTTGTTGTTATTACTATTATTAGTATCATTATTGTTATTATTACGAGTATTGTTATTATTAGTAGTAGTGTTATTGTTGTTATTGTTGTTATTATTTATTCCAACAGGTTGAAAGGAAACCAAAAAATAAATAAAACCCAACTACAATCAAACTACCACGAAACGTCTTAGTCAGAAACTTAACTAAGCAAAGCAACTGTGTGTGTGTGTGTGCATTTGTCTGTGTGTGTGGTTTGTCAATGTGTGTGTGGTGTGTGCGTGTGTGAGTCAGTGAATGTGTGTATGTTTGTCAGGGTGTGGTGTGTGCGTGTGTGAGTCAGTGAATGTGTGTATATGTGTGTGTGTGTCTCTGTGCATGTGCGTGTGTGTGTGTCTCTGTGCATGTGCGTGTGTGTCTCTGTGCATGTGCGTGTGTGTCCGTGAGTGTGTGTGCGTGTGTCCATGTGAGTCCATGTGTGCATGTGGTTGTGTGCGCGTGTGTCCGTTTGAGTGTGTGTGTCTGTGTCCGAGTGTGTGTGTTTGTGTCCGTGTGAGTGTTTGTCCGTGAGCGTGTGTGTGTGTGTGTGTGTGTGTGTGTGTGTGTGTGTGTGTGTGTAACAGCTCTGCGGTTGTAAACATGAGCATGTATCAGTGACTGATGGTCACATGATGCTGCTGTGCTGCTTGTCATTGGTTGGTTGGAGCTCAGAGGTGGACAGCCTGGAACCATCAGTAATAACAGCAGCAGCAGTGATTGAAGTTCCTCTCATGATGTAACTTTCTCCTCAAGCGCTTGAATTCTTAAAGTGTTTGTTACCATGAAGTCATGCCTCTTTCCCAGAAGGTGAAAGGTTAGCTTCATTATCACAATTGCCTTCATCATCATTGGGGGTGGGTGTAAATGTCACCGTCCAGCAGTCTCCCATCTGCACACCTCTGGAATCAGCCAGGTGCTGGATTACATATGCCACCCTGACGCCTGTCAGCCAGCAAACATCATGTAGCATCTGCTCATCAGATCTGCAACCATCTAGTTCGTAGGACAACGCTCATCAAAACTCTGAGCGGGTTCCCCATCATGGTACCTGATGTCCACATGTCCACTGACGGGGTTTTGGGCCTCGGTTGTCCTCATACGCCTTCATGCATGCAGATGTTCACGGATGCCCTCTAACAGCTGCGTGAGCTCTTATGTCCTCTGACTCACATCTGGTTGCTGCTGCTGTCAGCTGTTTTTTCCCGTTTTCCACAACACTGGCGTGCCGCCCCTGGTTCGGCTCGCGCCGCCACAGCCCAACCAGCATCACCGTGGGCTCGTATACTGGGGTTCTCATCACCTTTTTTGGAAGGCAACTCTTTGTGACTTGTGCCTGGGAGATACCTCGGACGGGCGCAGCTGAGCGCCAGTGCTGCTGGGTAGGTTCAGTAGGTTCAGTAAAGTCTGTGACAGTTTGCTCAAAGCAGGTCTGGTTCAGCTGGTCGGGTAGACGAGGCCTCCTGTCGCCGCTCTGGATCTCACCGGGACTGCATCACCCGTGTAGTTGAGTTTTTGTTCACGTGTGTGGATTTTGGCTTACAATCCTGCATGTTGAACCTCTCCAGGATCAACACCAAGAAAATGTACGTTTGCCTCAGTGCTTCGTTTTGAACCCTGCTGTAAGCGTCTCTTTCACGACCTTCAATGCATTTCATCACTTGCTGCAATGATTAAGTCATCAACCCAAATAGCCCTGATCACCTCATCATGTTCTGTTTCCCTTGTGTGCAGAACCAGGCTGACCTCGGTTCTGTATAAACTTGTTTTGGGGTAGATGTGAACCATGTTCCAGATCCAGCTTGCACGCCAACCTTTCATTGGGGTGAGATGTCACCCCCCCATAACCTACACCCATCTTTTGACTGTATCCCTTGGCAACATATGGGGCCTTGTATTTCTCAGCTCCATCAAGATTGTTTTTCATAGCAGGCACCCAACTACCCCCACTACTCTTTTACCCTCAGGCATGTCGGTTGGGGTAGATGTGTTGCTCTCCAAGTGAATGTGTCTCCTCATCCGTTACCCTGCCACGTTCTCTCGGCTTATCTGAGGTTACAGCTTCTGTGAATGAAACATACGTATGTTACACGGTCTCCTCATCAGACGCATATTGAGACATTCTGCAGTCTCTCTAGAAGGAGAACGTCTCGGCCCAGGCTCACGCTGGACCTCACCTGGCTGTGGTTGGTGATGGCTGACTTGAGGATTATGTTCCAGTGGGACACAGTGATCCGTACTCGTGGACTTGTACTGTACAAAGTCATCTACAGGTGTTAAGTTAGTCGGTGTGTGCTGCTCTACACCTGTTTTAGTCACAAATTTTACCCCCCTGTGCTTCTGCACTTTCTTAGTGTGTGGAAAGTAGACGATATATGCAGGACTGTTTTTGTCACTTTTTCACATTTTTCACACCTTGGATCTAGTTTTCTTTTGTCTGGTTTATTAGCAAAACACTCTGACTCAACCTTCTGCATCCTAGACAGGTCAGGCCATCTGCCTGTAAATGGCTGGACTGGTGTCTTTATTAAAAGACCCGTTGCTCACCACAGCGGCAGTCGGGAGTGCATAAGTCCACAGTTGTCTTGGAAGACAGCTTTCAATCAACACCGTGCCATAGCAAAAACTGTGTGCCAACAGCGCTCGGTGGAGCCATTCTGATGAGGAGAGTAAGGTGCTGATGTTCCATGTCTAATCCCGCGTTTATTGAGTAGAGCCTGGTAACATTTCCCTGTGTATTCAGCACCATTGTCAGATCTGAAACACCTCACCTCGCCGTATGGGGTTGCATCAGCTAGAAACTTCTCTGTAGCTACGAAGTACTGTGTCGTTTTAGGTCTTTAAGAAATCAAAAAGTCATCAGTCAATGAAAGTTGGTGTCTGTGACCATCTCTGGACTCTGGGTGGGTCGGTCCTGCCGAATCTTCAGAGTGTAGTACCAGAAGACACCACTGGAGGCGGGGAGCCCTGACCTGGAGCAGCTGGATGAGACTGGAAATAACATGACCTGAGATTACGGATTACTGGAACACACATATATGCCCCTGCCCCCTTTCACACACACACACGCGCACACGCACATGCACACACTTTTTTACTTTTCTGGATGTTTGTGAAAGAAATCAGCTTTCAAAGTAGCAAAACATTAAAGAATCATCAACAAAAAAATTGGATGTGTTTGGACGCGTTGGAAGTCGGATGCGTTTGGACTTGTTGGAGGTTGGATGTGTTTGGATGTGTTGGAGGTCGGATGCATTCAAACGCATTTGGATGTCCGATGTGTTTGGACATGTTGGAGATGGGAAATGTTTGGACATGTTTGGACACAATGGGGGTCGGATACGTTTGGACATGATGTAGGTCGGATGCATTTGGACACATTTGGATGTGTTTGAGGTCGGATGCATTCGGACACATGCGGACATGTTTGAGGTCGGATGCATTTGGGTGCGATCGGACATGTTTGAGGTTGGATGCGTTTGGACGTGTTTGAGGTCGGATGCATTTGGACATGTTGGAGGTCGGATGCATTTGGACGCATTTGGACGTGTTTGAGGTCGGATGCATTTGGACGTGTTTGAGGTCGGATGCGCTCAGGTGCGATTGGACGCGATTGGACGCATTTAGACGCATTTAGACGCATTTAGACGTGTTGGAGGTTGGATGCATTTGGACGCATTTGGACGTGTTTGAGGTCGGATGCACTCGGGTGCGATTGGACATGTTTGAGTTCGGATGCGTTTGGACGCATGGAGGTTGGACGCGTTTAGACGCATTTGGACGCGTTGGAGGTTGGATGCGTTTAAACACATTCAGACGCGTTTAGACGCATTTAGACGCGTTGGAGGTTGGATGCATTTGGACGTGTTTGAGGTCGGATGCATTTGGACGTGTTTGAGGTCGGATGCACTCAGGTGCGATTGGACATGTTTGAGTTCGGATGCGTTTGGATGCGTTTGGATGTGTTTGGACGCGTTGGAGGTTGGATGCATTTGGACGCATTTAGACGCATTTAGACGCGTTTAGACGCGTTTAGACGCATTTTTGGACGTGTTGGAGGTTGGATGCGTTTGGACGCGTTTAGACGCATTTGGACGTGTTGGAGGTTGGATGCGTTTGGACGCATTTGGAGGCGTTTAGACGAATTTGGACGTGTTGGAGGTTGGATGCGTTTGGGTGCGATTGGACATGTTTGAGGTCGGATGCGTTTGGGTGCGATTGGACATGTTTGAGGTCGGATGCGTTTGGGTGCGATTGGACATGTTTGAGGTCGAATGCGTTTGGGTGCGATTGGACATGTTTGAGGTCGGATGCGTTTGGGTGCGTGTTTGGACAGATTGGAGCCATGTGACTCCAGATGCAGTCAGAAGTTCTTGAGAGTCGACCTGAAAAACAGGAGGAAGGTGGAAGCCGCTGCTTTTCTGAAGATGCAGAGAGCCCTGCTTCATCATGGCAGTGAGGTCAGGTAGAGGTCGGGCAGAGGTCAGCACCAAGAGCAAAGCTCAGATGATGTTTCTTCAGTACGCTTGGCTGGAGTCAGCAAAAGAGCCCAAGATGTTTCTCAAAGTTGTTTCCGGACTGACAGAAAATCTTGGCAACTGATGGTGACCATCATCCTCATCATAATCATCATAATCATCTGAGCTCAGCTTCATCATTTCATTCTGCTGCCTGACTGATGCATGGACATCAGTCAGACCAGTAGACCTCTTCACTCCTGAAGGCTCCATGTGTGATTAGAGTTTCTATTTATTCAGCATGAATGAAACTGTAAATCTCAAGAGGGTCCAATTATCAGTGTCAGGGGTTTTTGATATCTTCAGCAGCTGTGAGACAGATGATGGCTGATACTCAGTGATAATATTAAAGACTATTAAAGAATGTTCACTCTGACTGGAAAAAGAACTGAATCTGCTGATGTAATCGTGGAGATCAAAAGCGGCCGGATGAGGAAACGAAGCGGCGGCAGTGGAGCGGGATGATGTCGTCCTCCTTGCGAGCAAAACGCTGACGAGCACTTTTCACTAATTACACAGCCGTCTGCCTTCGTACTGAACCACAATGCTGAATCATCAGAACTGAAGGCTCAGCACAAAAGGAGTTATGATCACACACACACACACACACACACACACACACACACACACACACACACACACACACTCACTCACTCACACACTCTCACACACACACACACACACACACACACACACACACACACACACACACACACTCACACACACACACACACACTCTCACTCACACACACTCTCTCACTCATACTCTCTCACATGTGAAACTGGACATATTGGAGGTTAAGATGTGACGCGGCTGCTGATTGGACGATAGAAGCTCACTGATTTAT
>CAAKHG010012913.1:1507-13352 GCA_901007715.1 Dactylopterus volitans | reverse complement strand
CATTGGCAGTGGAATGATGCCAGTGGTCTAGTCATGAAAAGGTGAAAAAAGATACATTGTTGGCGAACTCATGCAGCATCAAAGCTTTTGGGGGATGTAATCATGAAGCAGTTGTCTGCACACTGTGTGGTAAGAGTTTTATGTTGAACAAATTTTGCCAAGTCTAATATTGCAGAAGATATTCAAATTGCCCTTCATGTCCGTGGGCTGATAAATGGCATGGCTAAAGAATGTACATTACTTCTCATCAAGAGGCTATATAATTCCCTGCCAAAGCTGCTGATTGGCTATCAAAGCTACTTCCCATGTCAAGTTCTTTCTTTTGAGCAGTCAGGGGCTCCAGTGATATGCTATTAAAGTCATGTTGTCTGGTGGCACTGGGCTATGGATGTGACACTTTTCCAAGCCTCCTTAGGCAGGCATATAAGCAGGCAAAATGGTGGGCTGCTGTTGACATCAAGCAGAAAGACATCAAGGCTAAAAGCTAAGGTGCTGCCAGTTCCAGATCCCATTCAGGCTTCAATGTGCATCCCTGATAAGGAACTTTTAAGCAGAAGAGGAAACCTCTGTGAACTGGGTCCAGGGTACTAAAATTGGAGGTCTGAGACCCCTAAGAGGTCTTTGAGGATCTTACAGGGGGGTCTCAGATAAATGAAAAATAGTTAACAATATTTTATTTATATAGAAATGCTGGTGAAGCATTGAAACACAAGAATTTTGACACTGGATCCCTCATCTGATTCTTACATATGTACATTTAATCATTGGAAATCTGATTTTCCAAATAATTTTTTTTCGTGTTTCTGACTCTAGAAATTCTTAATTTCTTTTAAATTTGTACTTCAAAATTGTCTATTATCACTTGATGACTTTCTCGTGACATTTTTTACAATAAAAAATATTATTTATGTATTGGCATTTTAGAGGGGTCAGACCAGTGATGCTGGATTTGTTTATTAAATGTGTCTAACTGCAGCCTCTGGATACTGTATCTTTAAATATAAGGGTCCCTAAAAAACACTTCAAATGGGGGGTCTGTGAGTCCACTGAAACTTCAGTATATTCTGTGTAAATTTGTTCTCTCAACAATATGAATTTTATTTTCAAAAATCCCTCTCAAAAACATTAAGAAGAATGAAATGAAAAAGAGCATGACAGAGGTGAGCAAACATTCAAAAATGTTAGTTTATGAATATGTCATTACTTAGTATTAAATCATAAGGAATTTTATTGTCTGATGCCATAAGCACCATAATTAAAGATACCTGACAGTTTACTTATTAACACTGCAATTGTCTGTTTCACAATTGTGTATCACTGCTACAGGCCCACAACAGCTGGCTGTGATAGAATCAGACCAGAGGGTGAACTATTTGCCCATATTTGGCCAGATGGAGGCCGAAGATTGGATCCATCCACAAAACTAACACGTCCCGGCCTTGCCTGGAGAATGGTACAGGGAAGTCTGAGCTATAAAAATGTAAAAAGGTGGCTGTTGGCTCTGACAGAGGACAGGACAACTCTTCTTTGGAGTTACTGAAGGTATTTCTGTGTTTGTCTCAGCTGTTCGATGGTCGTCTTTTTTTGGCAGCCATATGTAGCACGTCTGGGGGCCAGAATTTTAATGACTTTCTCTGTGTCGCTTATAACAATAAAAGTCACTCTAAACCAATGATTTCTACCTTTCATCAATTTTATTTGCAAGAGTGAATGAGACTCTAAGATGTCATTTGGCCTTGATAAGAGTGGCCAAAAGGGGACAAAGAGACTGACGGTGAAAAAGACTGAAAGGGTAGAGAGAAGGTAGGTATTTGTTGATGACCTTTTTATTTACTATCCTGACTATCCCACTGGCCAATGGGAACCATAAGGATGCAAGCTGGTCGTCCACAACCAAATATCTCCAGATACGGACAAATCAGCTCAGTGGTGCCATACCAATCATCAGATGCCCAGTATGTTTTCCACCCTGAATCAACCAAACCAAAACAACTTACCCAACCTTAACTCACGCATTACAATCTGTTCCATGTTCTGTACCCCAAACTGACTCTCAACAGAGAGCTGGAAGAAATGTCAAGGAGAAATGCATTTTGTGTAAGGATGTAATTGTACACAGAAGTCATGGTTTAAGAAGAACCTTGGTTTTGATGCCAAAGTCTAGTACAGATCCAGTACAATGGAAAAGAAACAGCAAAAAGGCCATGCATAATGAGATGGCTGGTACACTGAATAAAACATACACCTTCACATAAGGCAGTGTTACAATGAGCATGAAAAGCACATCTTATAAAGGTACAAAATATATAGCTTTATAAAGAATACATCTTATTAGTTTTACTGATCCCATTAGTATGGGTTACATTTTTCTCACTTACAGTAGGATATATTTAAACATTCAAAGCTTAAGAGACAACAGACCAGCTTATGTACACACAAGATGGGACACTGTAACGAGGCTTCAACTCTACGACTGCGTATGAGTGTATATTCACTGAAATATATGTGGCTGTCACAGTCTGCTATTTCTCCCACCTGTTGTCAGTGAATCTTCACTGCACCTCTGCTCCAGGCTGCCAGTCAGCCATGCCCCCTCATCAGGCAACTCCATTCACCTGTGCCCACACACCTGCTCCTCATTGCAATTAGAGCTGGTTAAGACTCCCTAGATTCACTCTCATCTTGCCAGATTGTTCTTCACCATTCCATATGCAGGACTCTCCAGCATTTATCCCTGGGCTAATCCTTTGTTGCGGCCTGTGCCTGCCTCTGACCTGCCTTCCTCATTGCTGCCTCGGTAAACATCTCAGCCTTCTGTCCCCAACTACAAGTTTTGCTTTTGCCTTGCATTTTGCCTGTGTGCACTTTGTCATGACTGCTTGGAGACCAGTCACATCCTGTGAGTGTTTTTGCCTTTTGTCACTGGATTTCTCTGTTGGTGGAATGATTGCCACCAGAAACCTGTCACCGTGGGAAATGAATTGTTTGCCTATCAGTTTGCCTGGATAACTGCTGTAACTACGACACTACTGTTAAAAGTGGCTGAAACCTCACTTCCTCGTTATCTGTGTTTTAATTAGGTTCTAAACATGTAATTAGGGACCTGTAACGGGTGGTGGTAGGACCCAAACGCAGAACACTGAAAAGCTTGGAGAGTTTATACGAAGTCTTTATTAGCAGACAGCAATGCCGACGTCCAGTCAGTAGAGGGAGCCTGAGGCTCGCGGTGGTCAGCCGACGCGTAAACTCAATACCGTCTCTGGGGCTCCAGAGCTGCCGGCCCAGGTCGCCGAGCAAGCTGACGGGGCGGAAACTCGACCACGAGAAAAGTTCGTGATTAGCCAGCAGACAGGAGGCAGAGACAGCCTTATGAGCTGGGCGGAGTCCCGGAAGCGGAGACCGCAACCGGCGAGCGGAGCCGAGGATGCTGAGGCGCCGACAGGGAACAGGCAGTGGAGGAATCCGGGAACAGGCGAGGAGGTCGGCACCAAGGAGGCAGTCCAGGGACGCGCAGGTGAAACTCGTGGTTGGGAGCGAAGAACGGGTCATGGGTCTGGAAAGCGAGCAAAGCAGGTAGGTCGGGGACAGGCAGGGTCGAAAACAGGCAGACAGGCAGGTAAATGCTGGAAAGACTCGCATGACGCAGAGAAACAATCTGGCACCCGCTCTAGCGTGCGGCCAGCTTAAATGGAGTCTGCAGCAATTAGCGGCAACAGGTGCAGCGAATATTGGCAGATGAGGTGGGAGTGGCAGAACAGAGAGCGTGACAGGACCATCCTAGGGTGAAGCCGAGCGTGTCATCAGATCTACATAATGCAATCTGCCACTAACTAGATCTGTTGAGATGCTGGAGCCAATCAGGGATACATGCTTAGTATCACAACTTCAAAGAGATCTTCAGGAAATCCAGGGTAACCCCCTTGCTACCACATTGCCCGACAACTGTGCCATTAATCTGCTACTTGAAATGGTTCCTCCTAGGGGCCATCTGGCCATCTAACCCAACCCTAACCCTTTGTCCACCCCTGAGAGAGGTCATGGAAGCCTACATTAATAAATCTTTGCTGGGCATTACCCATCCTTCCTCTTTTCCAGCAGGAGCTGTGTTTCTTGTTTATTGAAAAGAAGGATGAGACACTGAGGCCCTGCATCAACAACCATTGACTGAATAACATTACTGTCAAGAACCGGTACTTGCTGCCACTCATCTCCTCTGGCTTTGAACTCCTGGAAGTGCTACCATATTCACAAAGCTCAATCTGTGAAATGCCTATCACTTGGTCCATGTTAGAGTGGGATGAGAAGAGGATGGCATTCAATGACCCTACGGGACAGTACCAGTACTTGGTGATGCCCAAAAGCATCACCAATGTTCTGGCCGTCTTCCAGGCCTTGGTGAATGGCTTACTGCAAGACATTCTGAACAAGTATGTGTTCATCTCCCAAGATGACATCCTGATCGAGACAGTCCTCCAGCAACTTCTGGAGAACTCTCTTTGTGAAGGCTGGAAAATGTGAGTTCCACTCCCATTCAGTCTACTTTCTGGGATACATTGTTGAGAGGGGGAAATTCAGATGAACGCTGCTAAAGTCATGTTTTGGACCATTTCTTAATCTGCTAGACTTCCCAACTTTGACTGGAGGTTCATCGGGAGCCACAGCATGGTTTAAGTCCCTCTGACAACTCTCAAGTCTGCCAAAACGTACTTCTGGTGGTTGTCCGCCATGGATCAGGCTTTTCAGTCCCAGGTGGTCCCTGTTTTTCACAAGATTAAACTTCCCCCTTCTCCTATTGGCTGGGTTCCTGCAATGTCGAAGACTTTGCCCATACCGAAGCTTCCCTCAGCCAAAGAAACAGCTAAGCTGATGTTGAACCATGTCCTACATCTGCACAGCCTCCCAGACAATGTGGTCTCTTTTGGAGGTAGTTTTGCTTCGTCATCGGGGCCACCATCAGTTTACCCAGTTGCCAGAAGGAACAGATGAATCCAGAGATGGAGACAACCCTGCAGTGGAATTTAAGCATCCCTTGACCTGGTCCCATCCCATTGTGGGTGGAGTTTTCCCACAACAATCTGACCAGGTCTGCCATGGGTCTCTGTCCTTTCCAGTGTGCCCACCTATATCTGTCCCCTCTTTTCCTTGCCCTAGAAAGATACGTTTCCTGTCTGTCCATATTAGCCTTCATCTGTTGCTGTTGCTGGATCTAGACTCCAGCTTTTTTGTCCTACCAAGTGGGTCGGAAAATGTGGCTCTCCACCCAAGACTTACCACGATGGATGGAATCAAGAAAGCTAGCAACCAGGTTCATCAGTCCTTTTCGAAATACATAAGGTTATTAATCCGGCAGCAATGAGGCTCCAACCTCCTCGGTTCATGAAAATCCACCCGACATTCCACATCTCCAAAGTCAAGCCAGCAAGGGAGAATCATCTTGTTCTCACTGCTGCTCCTCATGCACTTCCATGACTGACTGATGGAGGTCCGGCCTACTCTCTCCATTGCCCTATGTGGTCCTGTCAGACTGGCAAAGGTCTGCAGTACCTGGTTGACTGGGAATGTTATGGTACTGAGGAGAGGTTGTGGGGCGCCGTCAACTTCGTCCTGGATGATTCCCCCGTCTGCGACGTCCATCAGTGCCAACCAGACAAACCTGCAAAGACCACCTCGACCCAAAAATGGTCTACTGACGACCTCCAGCCACCCTGTTTCCTGAGTCACCCTCAGACAATGATAGCAGTGAAGATGCTCCGTCTGTTTGAGATGGAGGTGTTTGACGAGTATAAGCCCTCTTCTGCATCCCGACTACCTATCTGGCTCAATCTAGAGTCTTGTAGGGATGTCGAGAGATGTCTTTTGAGGGGATAGTTTTGTCATAGTCTGCTATTTCTCCTACGTGTTGTCAGTGGATCTCCACTGCACCTCTACATTCACTTTGCGAACCAGCCACAACTCTGCTTAAGTAAAGGACCTGTGATTCTGTGTCGGGCTTTTGGGTCTACTCTGGTGTGTGAGATTTGATACCATGGCTAATTTCCATCTGCAGTCCCTTGACAGGTTGATATAACAACATAAAAGATATGTAACTCCACACAGAGGTGCGCACAAACAATAAAACACATACAGAGGCACAAGTAATCAACATGACACAACAAAACACATCTAGAAATATATATTTAACAAGGCAGATGTGGCCCATGCATGTGACCATGAAAGTGGGGCTGAAAAAGACATAAATTACCGTAATTGCCATAACCATATTGCAATGACTCTATTGCACATAACCATTATTGAAACATCACAAGAATGCACTGTTCACTATTGCACCTAGTGGCCCTCATTTATCAACCAAATGTATGGCGGAAAAACGGGCGTAAGGCCATTTCCATGCAAGCGTCGGTATTTATCAATCTGGACGCATTATTTTGGCCTGTTCAGTTTTGCACAACATCACATTGGGCGATGGATGCGCCTTTACATGTGCTGGCGCAGCCAGAGGAGCCGATGCTCGGGGAACCGTGGCCAGCACAGCCTCCACTGGGGGCTACGCAGAGGAGAAAGGAGCTCATTAATCGCTTATAAAATGCAAACTATACTTTAAACTTTTGCAAATGCGCTGTAGTATTTAATCAGTAACGTGACTGAAGTATCCTTGGTGAAACTGGCTTAAAGCATTCTAAAAACAGACAATGGACAACACTTAGTCATTTAAACAGTTTATTAAGGCTTCTTTAGGGTTACGCTAATTTCTATTCGTGTGTTATTTATTGCCTCAAACTTTTAGGCTGCGGATGAATGAAAGATGCATTTAATTATTAGACTAAGATTATTAGATTATTAGACTAATTTAACCAAGGTCAAGTTAGTCATTGAGAATTTTATTCAGACCCAGCCGGAGTCTGTTCCTATGGTAACGCTGTTGACTGCCTACGTCATCCTCTTCCACACCACGTTTTTATGAGCGCCTTAAATTCCCGTTTTCAGACTGCCAAAAAGCACATCTTTGTTTTGATCAACCTGAGATGCCAGGATGCAGATTTCCATCCAGGAAAGGTTTATTTCTTATCAGCGTTTCTTCTCTCCACATTTGACCTCAATGGGTGAGGCCTCCTAACCAGGAATATTTAAAGGCGTAACCATGGGCATAACTTCTTACTGACGATCAGATTCATTTATCAAGACCTGATCATTCGTACGCTGGAATTGGTCAGATACGAAAGTTTCATAAATCACACATGGGTCCTGTTGTAAGACCAATTCTGCACTCAGATCTGCGCCCATTTTCATGCATGATTGATAAATGAGGGCCACTGAAACTAAATCTGTGAAGAATTATCATGGTTTATCAAGAGCCACACCTTCAAATGCCCTTTAAAAGCTACAAGTTAGGCCATTCCGCAATGTATTTCCTTTAACAGAAAATACATTTTTGGAAAAGGAGGTATTTCTGAAAGGGGCCTCACAATCCCCTCTGACTTAGACAAATTCAACCCACCTTAGTCTGTGGGTTGAATTTGCAGCTGATCTCTATTTAAGGAAGTTAAGTGGAGGTGGCACTTGGGTGTTCAGAACTTTAAGAATTTGTTACTGCATGAATCCAACTGCCTACTAAACTATGACGGTGCAGAATGAACATCCATATCATTGCATTTTACATTCATTCAACCATGTGAACAAAGCAACAACAAACACAATTCAAGAGTGGAAATGCGTGAAATGGCACAACAAAGATCAAGTGCAAGAAAAAGTATTTTCGGTCCCATACCTTAGGGATGCATTTATGAAAACTCTTTTAATTATTCAACAAACTTTAGTTTACTTGCCTAACAAGGCATCTACACACATCTTGCTTATCCATGCTGGAAGCAGGTGAAGCTGGTATGCACTCATCCTCGCCCTGGGAGGCAGTCACAATACCAGGCTTGGCAGCCTGAGCAGAGGGAAAGAACATTTATACAACTGTACAACTAATCTAGCACATATTTTTATCCAAAGCGACTAACATGTGAGACCTCAAGAATACAAGCAAGGATCTAGTCAGGAGAGAACAACAAATTTCCCTTTCATCCACATCTTCCTCAGACATGAGAGGTTTCAAGGTGTCCTTGTCATCTTCTACTCACTGTAGCCCCAGTAGTCAACTCCAACTATAAGCCCCAGCTGAGGCTTCCATCTCAGTCCTGCCACTGACACTGGTGTCAGTTGGTGTGTCTTGGTGTGTCACTGGCAGACAAGCTAGCCTGGTATGCTAGCCATTTGCAGAGACTCTTCATGTTGAAGTATGTGCAGTGTCTGTAAGGGGCTTTGATGGCCATTCCGGCATACTACAGCCCAAGGCAGCCCGAACAGACGCGGTATGAGTCTTTGCTGGAAATTTTATTTACACAGTTACAGAGCTGGGTCCCAGCAAATCTGTTTCAATGAATGAGCTAGTATGCAAATTGTAATGGGAAAAACAGTTCACTGTTAAACGGATTGGCAAAATGGTCTGTGGTGTAGTCTGTGGTGAAGACCAAGGAACTGATGCGTTACAGAGGCAGCTTGTGTCCGATAATTGGGGACATTTGTGAAAATAGTTAAAATATTTTTTTTTCAATCATCTAGCGTAAGCATGAATTGAGATACGCTACAAAGTGAGAGGAGGTTTTTCAGTAGGTACAGCATTCATCTAGCCCATGTCAAAGCATACATTGCAGCAATATAGTTAATTTTCAGAATCAAAATCCTGTTCTTGTTACTTTTAACACATACAGTAAGTCATTTTTTTGAATGGGCAACTCCCCAGTTAGGAAGGAAATCTATGAATGTCCTTATAAGTGTATCTTATTTTAAATATTTGAAAATATGAAATATCTGCACACAAAACTGTTGTTGGAACAGTACCAACAAAGTCTTTAGTACACAGTTCATAAGATTGTCATTAAGCTTTAGACATGCTGGATCAATAATAATTATCTCTTGTTCCTCACAATGTGACTTGTCACACTGATGGAACATAGATGAATTACAGTATATGCTAAATTTCTGAATGAGCAGGACCATAGTGCAGCTGCAAAAAGGAGTTTAGGGGAGTTCTATGAGAGAGCCACTGATATGGGGAGTATGTGCTCTATGTGCATGTTTTGTGCTCTATGGACCTGGTTCAAGACTAAAGGATGGAGTGACTACTCTCCCTTAGCTACAAATTGTCAGCTGAATGAGGGACCCATAGGTTAGGTTGAACTGTGCCAAGGGCTGCACAGCTGGGTGAGGCAGTAGCGTGTGGTTGATGGGACCTAGGATAGGAGAAGTGCATGAGGGACTCCTGTGTGCATGAAGCACATGGATGCACTTCCCAAATGGAAGGGTGGTGCGACAGACTGGGGTCAATATGACTTCTTTCTTTCTTTCTTCACTTCAAGTGTAATGTTTTTTTTTTTTTTTTCATGATTAAAGTGTCATTGTTTTGCTTCTAAGCTGGAAAACCAAACAAAAACTACATTAGTGAATTCCCAACAGCAAGTGTACAGTCTTCCACTGTGATTTTGTTTTTAGGTTGGATAAAAACACCCTCACAATGTCTGCCTCCACAACTACTACTACTTGATCTCCATATTCTAAGATCCTGCAATGCCTTGTGTTGCTCACATCATGATCCCTCTATTCTATTTTATCTCTCATTTTCATTTCAGTTGGGACCCTTGTATTTGGAGATATTTTGGTTGACGTGTTTAGATGCCTTACACCTTGATTTAAAGACAAAACAATGGATTTGGATTGGTATACAAGGTTATTAAATATGAGAGTGATTTTGAAAATTGATGTAAAATGTGTGCGTGCGTGCGTGCGTGCGTGCGTGCGTGCGTGCGTGCGTGTGTGTGTGAGTGAGAGAGAGAGAGAGAGAGTTTTCTAAAGACCAAAACCAATAAGGACTCCTGGGGATTTCACTCAACTTTGAGAATCCGTTGCCTTAACTACTTCATTAGCCATAACCACAATCTATCCATTAATCAAGTTACAGTTGCCATATGCCAACATTGTTGAGATGGAACATCATGGCCCTTGATCACATACAGTTTTCCAGAATTTTGAAAAAAACCAACAAAAAAACCCCCAAACATCTACAACTTGTCTGCGGCAGGCTGAGATGTTTGACAGACTGATACAATACGAAATAAGTCGGTATTCTTTCCACTGAATGTTCTGATAACTTGTTCTGTCATAAAACTAATGAGGGCTGGTTAAGGTGCACTGAAATCAATCAAAAAACGAAGGAAGTAATTGAGCAACACGCCATGAATGCCAATTCTATCTTGACAAGTGGGAAATGGTATTGATGTGGGGTAATAACAGTTGTCAAACATTCCCAGTCATAAATTCCATGAAAGATGATTCAAGGTCCCAGGGGGGATTTGTTTTGGTGCCATCTTTTATTTTCCTCCTTGAAAAATAAGAATGGAGGAGGAGGGCAAATGCATCAAAAAGAGGAATGATAGCAGATGTAGGTCAAGAGTGGAGTGGAACAAAATGCTGATATCAGCTGTGCAAATGTGAGATAGCACAGATATTAACAGCAGGCACATGAATGAGGGAACACAACAACATCTTTCCATATTAGTATTACGTTTCTTTCTATCGGACACTGATTCTAGCAGCAGAAGGTGTCACAGGGATCCACAGCTGTCTTTTGACACAGCCTAGTGCCCTTTTTCAAAGTCAATTTCCTAGCATCCTAGCCAAGACATCAGACCAACAATGGACATCACCTAGAAAGCTCTGCTGAAATTCCCAAGTAGTGGCTTTGAGAGTTTTTCCCACCTGTTTTAGCAAACAGGGAACGAATATGTTGTTAAACAAAGCGCCGTCCAAAGAGGACCACCGTGCTTAACATCATTATGTCTCTGTCCTCAGTCAGCGTTGTCCCAGGAAGCCTTATGAGGATTTAACCATACCAGAACTGTGATCAGACTTGGATTGCATCCCAGAAAGCAGGAGAGTTAATAGCCTTTTTCTCTATTGAATACTGCTTTGAATCTGTAATGTGGTGCATACAGAGAAGTGGCGCTTAATGTTCCTCTGAGAACTTCATTTCACAGAACGGTGACAAAGTAAGCTTATTTTTTCAAATTAAGGGAAGGCATCATCAAGTGTCTAGACAGTAATATATCCCTGAACATCAATGTGACCGCCTTACCACTGCACAGAATTAGAATGCAGCCAGTTGAGTGTTTTTATTCTACTCTCCTGACATTCAAGCCAATTCTGTTCCATGAGGGGGAGAAAAAAAAAACACTCTCCCCTGGAATCTTCAGCAGTCACAGAGAAAGTGCAGAAACACCTCAAGTAATGGCTATTGTGCAATAAATAAAATATTTTTTTGCTGAATGTCACAGTGGAATGAAAAAAATGAATACATTTTGCAAAAAGCTGAAATTTTTCCTTTCAAAGAAAAAAATTCAAAAATACATTGTGGAAGAGAAAACAATTTCTGCACGCTACACAGACGACAGGGTGTGCAAGCAAGTATATAAAAGTCCACTGATAAATTGTAGATAGACAGTGGTCAGTTGTTTGCTCAGTAAAATTGGTCAACAGTAATCATTTGGATTGTGCTGAACTGTCACAGACATTCAAGGTCTCCAGATCATGAATTCTTTTGACTTTGGTATACGCCAACTTTTCATCCCCAAAATCTGCCTCACGGTGGTTTGGTCCACTTCCCTCTGTAAGACTATCTGTGGATAAATCCCTGGAGTGTGTCTCAGTGGACGCTGACCAACAGGAAACAGCTACTTTGCAAATGTTATCTGAAAACAAAGGATGTGTCAGACATTTTTCTTTCCTTTTACCACTCAACGGAACAAAA